>UYYA01004671.1:0-77805 GCA_900624975.1 Angiostrongylus costaricensis
TCCTAGTTTTTTCATTCCAGAATCAATTTCTGAAATTGTTCCTAGTTTTTTTCATTCCAGGATCAATTTCTGAAATTGTTTCCAGTTTTTTCATTCCAGGATCAATTTCTGAAATTGTTCCTAGTTTTTTCATTCCAGGATCGATTTCTGAAATTGTTCCCAGTTTTTTCATTCCAGGATCAATTTCTGAAATTGTTCCTAGTTTTTTCATTCCAGGATCAATTTCTGAAATTGTTCCTAGTTTTTTCATTCCAGGATCAATTTCTGAAATTGTTCCTAGTTTTTTCATTCCAGAATCAATTTCTGAAATTGTTCCCAGTTTTTTCATTCCAGGATCAATTTCTGAAATTGTTCCTAGTTTTTTCATTCCAGGATCAATTTCTGAAATTGTTCCTAGTTTTTTCATTCCAGGTTCGATTTCTGAAATTGTTCCTAGTTTTTTCATTCCAGGTTCGATTTCTGAAATGATTTCTATTCTCTTTCACTCCAGGTTCGATTTCTAAAGTGACACGGTGCAGAAAATGTGCACCTGTCACAGTAAATAATTTTTTTCGTTTCTACATTAACACCTCTTAAATTTGGATTCCCGATCTGGTAGAAATAAACGTGGTCTTACACAGTCAGAATAAATACTAGACTAAGTCAAATACAACCACTGTTTTACGGATTTAGAGAATTTCTGCAGAGTAGACCACAGATTTCCTAGAGCCAACATTGAGGATTTTAACGCTAAGATTACACCCAAGAGAATGTTTGAAGAAAGGCACATTGGAACTCATAGATTAGAAGGAAAACAGAACGGAGAGCGGCTCTCTGAGTTTGTCACAATGACCAGGACCTCCCATGATTACTCGAAATTTCATAAGCACCACTCTTAGCGCTGGACGTGATAGCATAACAAGGGATACTACGTTAACGTAATTAACCACATAATTTCTCGCAAAATGGAGAAAAAGCCGCCAAACAGAAAAACATAGTCCAAAAAGCCACCATAAACTGGTACTTATCCAGATCATTAGTAGGACGTTAGAAAGATGCCATAGTTGGTAAAATTGACGAGCAACATGATATTAAAGCTGAGAGTTCGAAATTCACCAAGAGACGTCCGTCTCCAGAAACACTCGCGCTGATACGGCAATGTGGAATCGTATGAGTTGTAGGCAACCGCCAAGTCACGTCCGAACTTGTAAAACGATGGAAACGTACGATAACAGAAGATCTTAGAGAGAGAATATCAGCAGTTGCGGTTGAAGCAGCAGAGGCTGGGAAAACTTGCTGGTCCAATAAACTGTCATTTCATTCTTCAGTTTCTATCGTCCGAAGCAGACAGCACATTTGCGTGGCTGCGTACATGTGTACAACAGTTGCGCGAATATCCCACGATGTAGGACTTTCTCCATGTGTCGCTGCTCACGATTAGCTTTCATAAGTTCATGTTTGGTATTTGGAAAAATTCTGCGGAAATATAGTTCATTGGAACAACAAACACTCGAATATCCTTCGCAGGTTATAATGCCCTGATTCCAGAACTGCCTTTGCCATTTGGAAGACATTTGATCTCATCACTGCCCATGACATCTAATGCAACAGAGATGGTAGGAAAAGCGTTCGAAAACCACACCGAACCTCCGACAATTACAAAAACAAGATGGCTGAACTCCGACGTGCAAACGAAACAGCTACAGATTCGAGAAAATCCGTCGGTTATGGTAATATATCAGCATTTTTAATGAAAAGATAAACAGAAATGATAGAAAATAGAAATAGATAGAATGGTAGAAGTATTAAAAAGATCGACTAGATAGAATAGAAAGGCTAGAAATAGAAATAGAATGAAAATCAAAGGTGAAACAGAAACAGTAGAATAGAATAGAATAGACTAGAATAGAATACAGCAGAGTAGAGCAGATCAGAATAGAGCAGAATAGAATAAGGCAAAATCATTCGCGATTGTTACTAAACTCTTCAACTTCCATGGTCTCGTGCTCCAAAAGAAATAAAGGAGAATGGATAAATCGCGCCACTGGTTTTCCCTTCCCAAATCTGGCATGCTAGTTCGTTTAATAAGAATCGAACAACACCACGTTCAAAGAGCATAGGATCTGAACACCTGAATAATATTCCACCATTCGTCGCAAACGCATCAGCTCGGGTCTTCACAGGTTACCTGTAAGAATGCAAGATTTCTATTGAATCGAAGACCAGCAAAACTGTGTTATTGTTCAAAAAGTGTGGCCTCCACGATATCAGCAATTGTCGCGCAATCTGACTGCTGCCTGTCGTCTACACTTTTCACTTGGATGGAGGAAGGACAGCCACGTGAGCAAGCATGATTTCGAAAAGGATCCAGTACGATGGACCACATCCACACGATAATATAACTCACTGAAGTATCGCGAGAGTATAAAAGACCGTTCGCTCTCACTTTCATCGATTTAAAGTAGGCTTTTGACTCAGTTGAGATAGAAGCAGTCATGGAAACCCTGGACAGACACGGAGTTCCTATTCAGTATATAAAGAATCTTCGTGAGCTTTGTAAAAATTTCACAGCCAAGATACCAAGATACCACATTAACGTTGACGCCAAAACAGGGTTTAGGTAAGGCGATACCATCTCACCAAAATTATTTACCACTATCATCGAAAACGACATGGAAACATTAGAATGGGACAACATGGAAGTGTAAATCGATGGTACGCAATTGTACTACCTTCGCTTTGCTCATGACATAGTTCTTATAGCACCAAGCGTAAATCACGCTGAACGAATGCTTGCCGGCTTCCATAAAGCCTGTGGAAAATTGGTCTTTGAGCAAATCACACAAAAACGATGTACATGAAGGAAGGATTGGTTACGTATGCCCCATTGACGCCCTACCCAACAGAACGAATATCTCCGAATCCTCAGTTTTGTCTATCTAGGTCGGGAAATCAACATGATGAACAACTTCTGAGCTCCAGAGTTGAGCAGAAGGAAACGAACGGCTTGGGGAGCTTCCAAGAGCATCGAAGAAGTAGTGAGGAGAACAAAGAACAGCCCACTCCGTGCCCACCTTTTCGACTCAACGGTACTTCTTGCGTTAACGCATGCGTCAGAAATCTAGTCGCAGTGAAATCACGATGAAGACCACACAGCGTTATTTAGCGTGCTGTCGAAAGGACGACCCTAGAAGTGTCACATGCCACACAAGTAAGGGAAGGGATCCAAAGCTTCGACATGCGGCAACGATCAAAAATCAATGATGCCGTTCTATACGCCAAACTGTCGAAGATAAGGTGGGCTAGACACGTAATGCGCATGAAGAACAACCAATGGACAAGAGCTGTTAGCGACTGGATTCCTTGAGATGTCAAATATACTGCAAGAAGACCACCGACCCAATGTTAAGAGTTCTTCACGAAAGGCCTACAAGAAAGATATGATGATCAACGAGTCCCTAAAGCGAGCAGAAAACACTGGGACACGTGACAGCGAAAAATGGAAACTTTACTGGCGCCAACTCGAGTCACTCGACGATCAACGGGGCGACAAGTAATATAGGAGATGGACAGACCAGCATTTTCCGTCTTCTTTGACATCGTTCGAAGAAACTAGTGAGTAATTACGCCCGTAACGTTTTCAGGAAGAAACTAGCTGGTAGCTTAAGCTGTGAGGTAGTTACAATAACTCTCTCTGAAAGTCGTATGACAACGTATGAATTCTTCCTGTAAACATATATATATATATATATGTATATATATACATATACATGATATACATATACACGTGTGTACATATAGATGTACATATTATACGTGGACAATAGCGCGTGTGGCGCAGTGGTCGGAGGCGCCCTGCAACACACACGTGGTATCGAACGCTGAACACATGGCTCACCAAACCTTATATCCCTCGGGGTCGGTAAATTAGTATTTGTTTGGGAGTAGAGCAGCAGTAGCTCGATACATTGGTAGCCACTGCGAGTCACTGTATAGCCCAGAATACATTCAATCACCTCTAACGATATGAAGGGTTAAACTAAATGGAAAATAGAAAGAAAGAATGTCGTAGACATTCAAACGCACACCTCTATGTTTTGCATTTCTCCAACTGCACTGAATGAAAACACATCTTCCAGAAAACTCGTAGGATCGCGGATGCGGCACTCAATACGTGGCAGTAAAAACACAACACCCTGTGAAGCACAACAACTATCAAATGTGCAAACAAGGCACAAAATCTGAATGTAACCGCATTTTCGTACAATCGATTGGCAAAATCATACGTCATAACATGAGAAAGAGAAGCACTGACAGTGTGAAAATCGTATTGTTGGATGTTTAACCCAATCAGGTTTCAACTAGGTCTTTCATGTTCCTCACTGAGCAGTTTCATCTACAAACACCAGCAAAGTGAAGTCAACAAAAACGGAGTAGGAAAAGTATTAACAAATAAACGATACACAAGCAAATGCAGACCACTCGAAGTCGGAATTCAAGTTGTGCAATTTCGCGGGCAGAAATTTTGGCGAAGCAGACATCTCGTCCACAAGTCAACCCGACCCCAGTCGTGTTCTGCTCCTGGAATACTACACAGCCAGTCGCAATCAAATGAACCTTGCGCTATGTAAATCGTGTGTCTCTGCTCGGATTTCGATCAGACGGTGTTAAGTTGGTGATTTGATCTGAACATCTGGAAAATGATTCCATCACTGAATGATTGAGGCAGTAGGAGTTGCGGTTCTGTAATCCATATTTCGGAAAACTGGACACATCTGTTCAATTTCGTTCACACTTTTGTGAATTTTATTAAGCTACCATGTCGGTATACGGTGTTATTTTGCTTAACATTTCTCGGCCTTAAGAATAGCATTTAGTTCTGGGTTTGTGGGAACCGTTTCAATGGTGTTTGCACTTTTGTACTTGATTTTCAGTACTATTATTGATGGACTGGAAGTGACCCGCAGTGCTTAACAAAGCCAGGGCTTATTTTCAACTGAACTTTCGGGTATAGATATCCCATTCATTATCAATTGTCGAACTCCTGCTTTAAAACGCAGTTTTCTGCAATTAGAGCTTCCTTCATATCCGCAGTGAGACAGAAAATCACTGAGAGCCATCCACTATCCTGGAAGGTAATGTGGAATATGTCGTCAATATTCCACGAGTATTGTTTTTTATATCGGGTCGACTATAACGTAGTGGTTAGAATTACCATGCAAGACACACGGTTATCAGTTCTGCTGCGCAGCATTGGGTGAAGCGGCCCTCCACTCATTAGAGGTCGGTAGATGGGTTTTTGATCTGCTTCCTCCAAAAAAGGATCGTGGAGTCTAAAGAAAAACAGTTATTATCAAGCACAATCAAACAACCAACAACCGCTTTTATAGAGAGGTACTGCCGAGTGTGATTACTTGATTCGCCGGTAATTCACTCCAGAATACTGGACCCTATGCGAACACGAAGACCTGCATAGGAAGGGGAATGGCTATAGAGGAGGCATAAAGATGTTATAAGAACAGTATCAAAGCGAATACTAGGACGACTATAACTTCTATGCCACCTGAAGTTAACAAAGTGATGAAACCACGAGTTTCACACACGGTCCAGTACGATGGAACTGATTCAGTCTGCAAGTGTGCATCAGGCAAAGACAGCAGAGGCTTTGTAGAAGTGCCAAGGTACTAATGTATGAATTCAAGAAACTGTTTTATTGAAAGTCTAACACCAGTTGTTATAAAAAAATTTATTCGGCTAACATTTCAGCGCGTTCGCGTCATTCAGAGCCACGATGATCCGAGCAGTCGTAATCCATTTTTTTTTTGGTTTCTTGAGTATTTCTAAGACGGGAAATTATCGAGATGCTTTAACAAGTGGAAGACATTAGGCGAGAGGTTTAACGAGTTTTGTGGATGGGGTTGAGTTCCATAGGCGTCGTCATTCCACTTCTGCACCGTGGCTTGTAGAAACTATCGTTTCGTGTTATCGTGGAGAACGATTGGTACCTGTCTGTTCACCAATGCGATACACAGCCATTAAGGTTTGTAGTAAATTTCATCGCTTTCCTGGAAGTACTTCACCGTTGCAGCCGGATTCAGGGGGAAACGATGGATCAAACCAGATGTAGACCAGTAAACAGTAAGTAGTATGACCTTATTTTGTTGACATTTCGGCTTTGGAAAGTGGCACAGAGCTTCACAGTCATCGTAACACAGTCAGTTGTCGCCAGTTATCACGAAGGATGCATTTCTCACAGCAAATAGCAATGCACTCAAGGAACACGTCATTGTGGTTGCGCAGAAGCGCAGAAGGTACTTCAAGACGACAGTCTCTTGCTCGTCATTCAATTCATGGGAAATCAATTTGTCGAGCTTCTTCGACAACTCGAATTATTTAAGTGTTCAGAAACAGTGGGGATGCCTGTACTGGGTTCATATGCAAGTTTTTAAACGGTCCTATGTGTGTTTACTTCCATCGAACTCTTCAAATTATGGTCGTCAATAAAAAGACACGTTGGCGTCCTCTGTCGTACTCAAGTTGTAAGAGATAGGTGTGTGAGAAATGGTTCGGATTGCGTAGATGAGTTCGGCACGCAGGTCTTTTAGATGTTGTATTGATTGGCCAGCCTCAAACCAGGGCGGTTAAACCTTTATATATAACAGCACTAAGAGCACGATAATAAAGATGAAAAAATAACGGTACAAAACAAAGAGAGAAGTTCAAAGTTACGTTATACTACATCAACTACTAAGGCGAGACTAGCAAAAATACAATAGTACTAAATAAAATAGAAAAAAGTAAAGTAAAGTCTATCTTCTAGTCTATAGTAAATATTATTACAACATTAATACAGTAGCAAGAGCAACCCGATAATATAACGAGTAGGGGATGCTGATAATGATGCCTCCAGTGACGAGTGCGGTCGAGGACGTACGTTGAACCCACAAGCCTATCACTCTTGAGCGCATAGAAACGTAAATAACAAAAGATAAAGTGAGGGAAACGAAAACACACAAATGATTTGAAGAAACAGGATCACGTCATTGTTCATTTACCGACGAAGAAAGGTGGCGAGGAGTCGCTCATTCAGCATTGTAGCAGTCGACTTTGTAAGTCACCTATCGAGCTTTGAAATGACGGAATGTGTACTGGTCGCTTTGGGCATCAAACCTCATTAGAAAACTGGCGTAACATTTCACTGTGTAGACGATATGTCTTAACTATGCGAGAATTCCCATTAAAGGAACTATTATGTGCTATACCGCGGCTCAGACAGTAATGCTTGGAATCGTCGAAGGTGCTGATGCGAAATCTCCCATCACATTCTAAAGTACTCTACCATCTAATCTATCAGCTTGCTAGTAATTCGGTAAATCGATCTTAGTATTCCAGAGTTGGATAGTAGGTCCTACTAGCCCAAGCGACATCAAAAGCATCACACTTTTGATACGCTGCCTTTTCCTCACTGTTTGTGGTCACGTCGCGATCACCGGTAGTAGCTGCTTTCGCATGAGCTTACTCTTGCCTGAGCCTCTGAATAGAAATGTCAATCTCGTAAGCCTCACCGATCAAACTTAAATGATAAAATGAACGCTGTAAACTCACTAAACCACTATAGTTGATAAGGTAGAATCATTTTTTACATAACAATGTGATTTATTCTTTATATACCTGTTAGCCGAATACAAGGTATTATCTAAGTCATTTCCTTATTTACGAACAAAGTGACGTTTCGGCGTATTCGCCGCCTCAAGGCCGAAGCGTCAGCTAGTTCGTGAATACCTGGATACTTGGGGAGTATCCAAGTACTTGGATATGTTGTTCGTAAATAAAAAAACAAATTAAAACCTCTTGTTTACTCAGTAAGGATGTAAAGGATTGTTCGATCTATGCCGAGGTTAATAGAAAGTCGGTCGTGGGATGTCCCAAATCTCGCCTATACAGATGTGGTTCGAGTTCGCCTCTAACACTCCACGTCTACTACAAGTAAACCTACAAACTACTCGTCAGTTCACTCAACCCCACCACCGTGCTCTTTATCCCTCATCCGTTCATCCAACCCCATGGCACAGCACTACCAACCAACATTCGATACCCACTTATCATTGAAATGTAAGAAGGAACCTACTGAGAAGGTCTAATTAACAACAGCAAGAAGTGGAGAATTTAGTGGCAACTGACTAGTAGCCTGTAGTCTGTTTAAAAAGCAAGGAGAGTAAAATAGTGAAAAAGGGACTAGTGAAGTAGCTATGTTGCACATAAAGAAATAAAATTTCACATTTCGAAGACCTCGAAAACAATATCGCGAAAGGATCAAACAATATGCAACTCTTGGTTCCATAAAGACAACATTAGAGACGGAATAGGGTAATAGCTAGTAATGCAGTCGATGACGAAGTAGGTGTTGGTTCCACCACCACGGTAACTCTCTCTCCAATCCACGTGGTCCAAGACGCCAAACGGGGTCGACTTAATTAGCATTCTGCGCTATTTGCAAAGAAGACGAAATCCTCAAGCAGCAGCCCGAAGACTTTTGTGGATGATGAACGCGAAGACGAATCGAATGTAAGAAATGCTGGGATCTGTACAGTAGATTTGATAACGGGTAATGTTAAAAAGACAATATTAACCTATAGATGGGACGATAACGATGCGAAGAGAAAGCTCAAATGGAAGAACAAACTGAAAAATGGCAAATAACGAAGTATAAAAGGAATAAGAAACGAAGAGAGAATTGACGGAGGGAGAACAAACCGAAAATAAATAACCGGAGACGATTGAAACATGCGCGATTATGTCCAATCTTTTTGCTCTCACAGCATATGTTGGAAAATTCGCAGGATAAACACTCTTTCTGAAGTACTAAGTGCCAGCGAGTAGTTTTAGCGGCAAGTAGCGCAGTGGTAGTGGTGCCGTTCAACATGTACACAGTACTTTTTCGACTCCGCCTGGCTCAACAAGCGTTTCATCTCTCCGGGTTCGGGAGCATTGTACCAAACCTGTCTGGAACTGTTCACTTCACGTAAGCCAAGTCGAACTCCTCTAGCACTGTTATGCTAGGATTCCAAACAGAATCGGCTAGACCACCAATCAACAACGTTCACAATTAAGACTATAATTATAAAGCACTAGCCTAACCAACTAGCGAATTCAAAAACTTTCTTGAATGATGCATCCGAGGAAGCAAATCGAATGCATGAAGTGCTGGTGTCCGTACAGGAGATGTGGAGACGGGACCCGTAAAAAAAGACCAGATGTTCACAGACTGCAATTCACTAACCAAAATCTGATTCGTACAAACCATTGACTGATTATAAAAAGTATAGTAAATGAGCTCTGCAGAAAGGCAGATACTCAGAATGCATATTTATTGGAGTCAATGTGTACGATACACCCTGCCCAGCCGTGGATGAATTTACGTAAATGTATGGTGTTGCCTAACTGTTAAACAATATTCAATAAAAACCAATTCATTGGGTAGATTAATGAGTGGTCTAACAATGGTCATCCACAGAGTGGTTGAATATGGTGGTAGTACATCCTATTTAAAGTTTTTTTGCTATTAGCTATGAAGGGGAGAGTGTGGCGCAGAGGTTAAGGGCGGAGATATAAAATATACATATGGGATCGATCCCGCGCCCCGAGCCCACCAAGCCTTTCATCCGGTTAGCAAATTGGTACCAGACTTGTCTGGTAGAACAACAGCACTGGTATGATACATCGGTACTGCACCGCACGTCTTTGTAACGGCCAGATGTGCATTCAGATATGGTATGCCTCTAACTATGCTTAATCATGTTGAATGCATGGCGCGCCTATGAGAGGATTTACTAATGCCGAGAGCGTTATCCTTTATCCTTTATTGGCTGAGAACCTATTCGTATTTCGTAAAAATGCTTTGCTTGACTTCAGAATTTCGACCTCAAGAAACGATGAGTCGAAGGAGAGGATCGTCAACACCACGAACTCCAGCTTCGTGCGTATGATAGTCTGCTACAGCATATGTGAGCGCTAGTTATAACCGAATATTGCAGGGTTCCATCAGACACACACACCGCTTTAATCCACCTCGATCCTAATGCTCCCGTAAGTGATTACTGTGATATTTTTCGACAACGAAAGAAAAAAAAATCGGTTAGTAATCGAGCCGAGCAAAAAGGAGCACATGTCGAGGGGAAAAAGAAAAAAAAAAGAGGAAAATAAAAAAAGGAAAAGGACGGTTTGAAATCGTTAACAGAAAGGAAACGGATTTCACATTACTTAAGAACTTGTAGTAGCAAACACCGGCCCAAATATTAAGCAATGATGGCAATTTTTCCATCTTTGAAATGCTCAAAAACACGTGTACTGAAGACCTGATGAATTTGTCCTATTACTTTAAACTAATTTATGCAAAAGCTTCTTTTTTCCAAAAATCTTCTCTCCACATTAGGCTAATTCACAGTTTATACTTTAACAACTAAGTACGGGCACATCCGCAGAAGACAACGCTACCTCCGAAAAAGCATTCCGTCCCGCCAAAAGAAATTCTGCTTGTTGAGTTGCCCCGGTGTTGTCTATCTAATTGTTTACTGTTTAGTTATTTATTGTTGTTTTTCCCACATATTTTAAGACCTCGAAAACATACTGTGAGGATACGTTCCACAAGGAAAACAGAGTTTCCACTATCCACAGCACAAAAGCCTAGAAGGCTATTGAGAGCTGTCCGGAAGATCATCAAATGCGTAAAGAAACAAAGATAAGAATGTGAAATGAAAATCTGCTCCTCATTCTATGATGAACATCATCATACCACTTCATGAGCGAAATTATGAAGAATTGAAATAGCAGAGTCGTCGATCTTCAGACTTCAGCAGCATTGTTAAGAGCACTGGAATAGTACATTCACCTGACCAGTCCATCTCTAGAGAAGACCTTAGTGCTCAGAGCTACTCGTTTGCTCAGTGGGCAACGTTTTCTTTAAAAGTGCTTCATGTTGAAGATATCCTGCGGTTAGATGAGAAGATTTTTCTCGTCATTTTGCTCAAAATTAGCAGAAGAACCATTAGCTACTTGGTTCGGCGCTGAAACAACTTCGAAACAAAAAAATTGCTAAGTTAAACTTCTCAAGGAGGTGAGAATCCGGAAGGAACCACTGCAATTAAGAAAAATTCCTGTGATTTTCTTCAATAAAATAGGATAAAAATGTCGGAATGAATGCCCAAGTCCACAAAATAAAGAGGTTCGTGATGAAGTAGTCCTCCCCATGAAAAAATAGAATTCTGACGTAATCATTTAGCAAAACTAAACTACGTCCACTGAACGACAGCGATATTCAGTTCGATTTCTTGAAATGGCTTATGAAGGACAAATGGCGTTTAACAGTTCTGAATTAAATGTCTTTCATCAATAAGCAGATACGAGGTTGTTAATATAGAATTTATTAGAACACAATTGCTGACGTTTCGGCGGTTTCGCCTTCTTCAGAGCCTGGAAAGGTCAAATTGAGATGTGATCTACTCAGCCAAACACTTTCACAACCCTAGCAGATAAAACTTGACAATTCGATTTGCTTTCGCATAAGAAACAGCTTCATTCAAACACCTACCGTTTATTTGTTGTAAGTATTTAAGTTAGTTGGTGGATAGCCGCCGCACAGAGTAATACATGGTCGATAACTGTGTCCATGTCAGGTCATAGGATCAGCCTGAGGTATGGCGCCAGGTCACGCGTGATGACAAGACACTCCTCCTTGCGGTTCATTTTTGAATTTTTGGCATTGATCCAAAACGCTTCAAGAGTTTTTCGCGCTGATGTTTTCGATTCCTGCGTAAGGATAGTGACTCCTACCTCAAAATCTTCTCCGTTGTGTTCTTGCATCCTATGCGCGCCTAGTGGAGTATTTTGTTTTAGTTTAGATTTACCGACTAGGTGTTNTCTTTCATCAATAAGCAGATACGAGGTTGTTAATATAGAATTTATTAGAACACAATTGCTGACGTTTCGGCGGTTTCGCCTTCTTCAGAGCCTGGAAAGGTCAAATTGAGATGTGATCTACTCAGCCAAACACTTTCACAACCCTAGCAGATAAAACTTGACAATTCGATTTGCTTTCGCATAAGAAACAGCTTCATTCAAACACCTACCGTTTATTTGTTGTAAGTATTTAAGTTAGTTGGTGGATAGCCGCCGCACAGAGTAATACATGGTCGATAACTGTGTCCATGTCAGGTCATAGGATCAGCCTGAGGTATGGCGCCAGGTCACGCGTGATGACAAGACACTCCTCCTTGCGGTTCATTTTTGAATTTTTGGCATTGATCCAAAACGCTTCAAGAGTTTTTCGCGCTGATGTTTTCGATTCCTGCGTAAGGATAGTGACTCCTACCTCAAAATCTTCTCCGTTGTGTTCTTGCATCCTATGCGCGCCTAGTGGAGTATTTTGTTTTAGTTTAGATTTACCGACTAGGTGTTCTTTTATGCGGACACAAAGCGGTCTGCCCGTTTCGCCAACATATTCGTGCCCGCACGCTTTACAAGAGATCAGATAGACTGTACCCGAACTCATGCAATCACCGTCTCTACCATTTGGGCAAATTATGCAGTTTTTTGTTGTACATAGACGGTCGTACAGGCGGTTGTGAACTAGATGGCGTCTTAGAGTGTCCGGTGGTAGTTCTGAATTAATTGTACTAAATCTTTCCATCAGATTCCTGGAGCAGGACCAAAGACAGGAAAATCATTAGTGTAAACACTCAGGCTGAGAACTCTTCCAAATATGGTTAGCGAATAGGGCCAACTAGCTGCTCCACGCTGTCCATTGTGTTAAACAGAGATTGCGAAACTGTTTTAAAGCCAAGGAATGTCATCTTAGACAGTTTATATGAATCTTGTTTCTAGTAGTGCTGTTCCCGCGTCATAAAATTTCGCACTTCTTTGCCTATTACAAAATTCGAGCGCTGATATCCGACGTACTTTCTCAGATCATCGTATACTAAATTTGCGCAACGACTGCACAGTGAAAAGGAGTGGGTTGTTTTGAGTAATTGTTATTTCAGCAAAATGCCGAGCCACCACCTATTCCGCAAGATTACAAGGCAAGTTTGAAACAGGCACTTTGTATTTCGAACCTGTACTCTGCATAAAGGCGATCAATAGATTTTTATCTGAATTGAACCTAAGAAAGGCTGAAAAGTAGAACAAACATAGTTGTTGAATAACATATTACAAGTGCATTTCACGCCTACTGCTGTGCGTGTAGGAACGGGTGCATGTGGCGCAGTAGTCAGAGGCGGCCTGCAACACACACGTGGAATCGATCTCCGCGCTCATGGCCCACCGAGCCCTCCATCCCTCCGGGGACAGAACAACACGACAATTTTCGTCTCCATTCTAGTGCAACTTTTTTTGAGACTCCGGGGTCGGCAAATTGGTACCGGACTTGTCTAGGAGGATAGCAGCATTGGTTCAATACATCGGCAAGCAACCGCAAGTTGTAAAGGCCAGATCTGCATTCAATCACCTCCAACGATGCTTAGTGAAGTCGAATGCATGGCGCATCCCTCAGAGATTGACCAAGGCCAATATCTTTTTACTGCTGTGCGTGCAACTCATTGATTGGAGGTTTCTGGCAGCACAAGCGTGGTTGTTTGCTCCATTTCCCGAGCTTCGAGGTTGGCAAACTGCGCTTGAACTATTCTAGAGTATGACAATTCCGTATAAATGTGACACTCCGCAAGGCCATGCATACGCAAGATACGCATTCAGTCACCTCTACAATGCTCAATGGAGCCTATTGTATTGTGTGTCCTTTATCAACTGATCAGCACCGAACGCTCTGTGTCTATCCTTATATCTCTACACCTGTGGCACTCAGCAAGGAAGTCTATCTGTTCCAATCATAGCTTAAGCTTCCTGTTCAGTTGTGGCTGGCAAAAACTTGATGTCAAAACTATTTTTCGACCTAATGGTGTCCTAATCGTTTCACATCACATGCAAAGCTTTACTGGATTGGATAGTTGCGTAACAGTGGTGCTGAAGCCACATCTCAAAGAGCTCGAAGGACACAGTCAACATTAATGATGCTAAGCTATTTGCAAGGCCCAGCGAGAAAGGCGAAATGAAAGAGCCGCATGGTGTGGTGGTGAACGCATTAGTCACCGGAAAGAACAATAGCGTGTTCGATCATCACCGCAGACACCTGCGGTCCACAGTCGTGCAAATATCTCAGCATCATTGCTCTTGTATTTCGCATAATACCCTGCCGTGAAAAACTGTGATAGAGGCAAATAGAAAGTTACACTCAAACCTAAGTAATTTTTTTGGTTTAATTATTCAAGTTTGAGCTGTGACAACAGAAATCTGACTACTTCAACTAAACACGGGAACCATGACATACATCTAAGAACAAGAAGAAAATGTCGTCCAAAAAGTTACACTGACAACATTGCTCTCTATTTCGATTGTTTCTTATTCCCGAAATAAAGAAAAAGGATAAAGCCTTCAGCGTTGATCAATCCCTGACGAATGTGCTACGCATTCGACTTCATTAAGCATTGTTTGGAGCTGACTGAATGCACATCTAGCTTTTGCAATGCCTCGCGGTGGCCTACCGATGCATGGAGCCAGTGCTGCTATCTTCCCGTACAAGGCTGGTACCAATTTGCCGACCCCGGAGGGACGGAAGGCTTGGTGGGCCAAGGGCATAGGGATTGATTCCACGTGTGAGTTTCAGCGCGCCTACGACCCTTGCGCCACACGCGCTCCTTACTGCACTAAGGATTAACAATCGATAGTCGTCACAAAAAGAAAGTATCAAAATATTTACGATCTATGAGACTTACGATCCATGAGAATCCACGTGCATCGATTTCAAGGTAGTCGATAAGGCGTTGACCGCTCACGCTTGGTATCATGGACTTATACCACGTAAGGAAGTTGAAGATATGTTAAAGGTAAAAAATAACGTCGACTATAAATCAAAAACGGATAAAACATGGCAGAAGATTTTGTTTATTCAGATACAAGGTGATTATCTAGTTCGGAAAACGACAATGGCCAGACAGATTGCCTACTGTTTGTCGGTGAGGCATGTGAATGATGTCAAGCACGTTCCGCTTGGCTACAACTATATCACGGGAATGTGGACATTGAAAGATGTAGGTAGACTTCAAATGGGCATGATTCTTTCAAAAGCCAATCGATTGCTGACCATTAATTAAGCGTGCGATAGAATAGAATGAAATGAAAAACAGTAGTTAACAAAGTGAATTACTCAGTTCAACTACGTGTAGCACTGTGGCCAACTCCATCTACTTATTCTGATTCGCATTGCTCTACGGGATCTAAGTTGTTTTCTTGAAATTGTAAAGGACATAAATGGTCACTGATCTCATCACATTATAGAGAGACTCAAGCAAAGATCAGTACGACTCCCTATTCCTTCCCGTATCGAGGAGGAGCAGTCCTCCTTTGCTCAAAGCACATTGAGAAGAAGAGCACACCTAACAACGTATATTCTGACTATTCTTGACAGAAAAGAATTTACTCGTCGTACTCTTCATAAATCCGTTCAACTTCGCTTGAACCCGCGAAGTCAGACTTTCTCTTTTTAGACGAGCTTGCCAATACGGTGAAGGTTTGCACCATAATGCATTCAGTACGCATGAAAAATACCTTGTCACTCTGAGGGGGTTAGCCAGGAAAAGCTTAAGCCACGAATAGCTTACCCTATCGTTGTTATACAAAACCAAAAACAGCCTCTTCTTAGAGGTATCTTTGCAAAACCCGGATTGATAAGGTTTGCAAGTGGATCTTTGTGCGTCGCTTTCCTGTATGATGGTTTCTTCTCAAATCGTTAAACGGCCTGTACACCGTAGCCAATGGCGAAGATTTAACATCTATTACCAAAAGGTGTAACAGCATAAGACGACAGCACGGAGCAATAATGAGAGACCACTCGAACCGAAATAATTCCTTGAAAGAAAATTCTCTGTCTAGATAACAAAGCCATCGTTGAAAGAACTTTTGGATGTATTGGTAGCGACCGAGAGACACATACCGCCGTCGGGAGTCGTTCTTAAGAACCCTTTTCCGCGGCCGGACTACTATTTTCTGCATGAACATATAACCATTTTGAAAAAACTCGGACGTAAGTTTTGACTCTGTTAGTCAAATACCAAAATAAAACTTTCGTAAAAGAAATGTTATCTTCAACACGTAGTAGCAAGCTGAGCACGGAATAGTTTGTCCGACGATAAATCGAGAACGAACTTTGATCTCATCAGTAACTTTTAGATGGAGAATTCGGTGAAGTGAATTTGGGTAAACTAAGACTGAAAAATGGTGAGGAAGTGGATGTTGCGGTAAAAATGCTGAAAGGTACCCGAATAAAGAAAACTCAGCTTTCGGCGTTCTTTGAGGTAATCGGAGTCACTTTTCTTTGTTCCAAATGCCTCATATTTATAAAAGAGAACGGGTCACAGGAAGCGAAACTAATGCGCCGTTTCGACCATCCAAATATTGTGAGGTTCTATGGAGTTGCACCACAAGAGGAACCAATAATGATTATTCTTGAATTAGCCAGTGGTGGATCATTGAAGGCAGGATTTCCTTATCAGATGTTACTAAAAATTTAGCTTTGAAATAGAACTACGCACTGAGAATAAAACAGTTTTAGAGTTACTGCAAGAATCATTCCGATATTCCACAGTCAAAGCTTTTGCAGTTCGCCACTGATGGAGCCCGTGGAATGTGTTATCTAGCGGCTCGTCAGGTTTCTCATTCTTTTCATCCATTCACTCTTTTCGCTACGGAGACCGATGATGAACTTTGATCATTAGTATATCACCTTAACCTCCTTCCACACACAATCAAGCAAGAGCATTAAAGCTCTCTCCAGCCCTAGCAGCTAGCGGGAACGCTGGAGCCGGTAATAGCAAATGCTATAAATTTACGTGTAATTCATACAGAAATTTGACTTCCGTTTAACCTCAGCGTGAATAATCGGCATTTTTGTAGATTACTGAACTAGTACGAGAATGTTGTACAACTCGGCTAACTTTTCGGTACCTTTACTTCCTTCACAGCGGCGTTGAATCAAGTTGATTGTTCACAGCAGTTAACCATTGCGGTGGTGTTATCGTAGACGAATCCAGTCGAATCCAGTGGAATACAGCACGCTTTACACCATTTTCATGTTAGCTCAATAAAAGAAAGGATAAAGCTCTCAGCGAAAGATAAAGCCCTGAGGGATGCGCCATGTATTCGACTTCATAAAGCATCGTTTAGAGGTGATTGAATGCAGATACTGGTCTTTTACAATAGCTCACGATGGCCTACCGATATATCGAGCCATCCTCCCAAACAAGTCTGGTGCCAATTTGCCGACCCCGGAGGGATAGAAGGCTTGCTGGGCCATGAGCGCGTAGATCGATTTCACGTGTGTATCGCAGAACACTTCCGACCACTGCGCCACACGCGCGTTGGCTTGATAATCCAAGGAAATGTTGTTAATACATGCACATCTGAGACAGCAGTGAAGAATTCAGGCCTATCACTGCTATTCAGCTACTCTTTAGTGGGGATTCTTCATTGTACAGAACAAGATTGCTTCATGTTGATATATAAAAAACGGACATGGTTCAACTAGGACTTCTGTAGCACTAGAGTTCTAATGTAGAACATGCATTTTAAAAATCCAAGCATTTATTATTAGACACAAAATGCTTTGACATTCTCTGATTCTTCGACATTCTGAATCTGGAGACTCTGAACGTTTGTGCCAACAATTCCATCTTGTAGGTGATTCATCGTGATATCGCGGCCCGAAACTGTTTACTCGGACATAGGGATGAGCTGAAAATCTCCGACTTTGGACTTTCAATCGCAGATAAGACGGAAATGAAGCTCGATAAACTGAAGAGTGTGCCAATAAAGTGGCTGGCACCGGAGACGCTGCGGCAGGTGATCTTCAACCCTAGCCAATTTTCGTTGATAAATCACACCTGTTTGCTTTTCAGGGGATATTTTCAGTGAAAACTGATGTATGGAGTTATGGCGTATTGTTGTGGGAGATTTTCGTTCAATGTGCATCTGATCCATTTCCTGGCGAAACGAACGCCAAAGCAAAAGAACACATTCTGAACGATCCGGTTCCGATGACTGCACCAGCCGGTAGTCCTAGAATTGTGCAAGAAGTGATGGATGTGTGCTTCGTGAAGGTAAGAAAGATAGCGCCGAATTTGTTCAGGAAAAAAAATAAAGTGCAGTGAAAATCATTTGCTATTCCGAATAAGTCGTTCACTAAGTATCCATTCTTCTCAAGTTAACCGACTTTTTGGTATTGAATATTTACTCATAGCACTTTTTCGGAAAATCTGCATAGAAATCACCATTAAAATTTCTTAAAGGAGGCCAAAGTAGAAGCTTTAAAATTGTAGAGTGATAATTTCACAGTAGAGCGGGCGCCTGTGGCTCAGTGATCGGAGGCGTACTGCAACACACACGTGGTATAATCGATCCTCGCGCTTGTGCCACCCCAAGCCTTCCATCCTGAGAGGTAGGCAAATTGGTATCAGACTTGCCTGGGAGGATAGCAGCTTTGGCTCGATACATCGGTAGGCGACCGCGAGTTATTGTAAAGGCCAGATATGTATTCAATCACCACTAAACGATGCTTATTGAAGTTGAATGCATGGCGCGTCGTAAAGGTTTGATCAACGCCGAGAGCTTTGTCCTTTATGCTTTGAAAAAAATTAAGTACCACGACAGATTTTAGGCCAACTTTTCCAAAAAAGGTTCGAAAAATGCTAAGCACTTCCGAGTAGAAAATTTTATCGGAAGAACAATTCACCTTTTTACAGTGGCCGTTTCAGAATCCCGAAGAGAGAGCGGATTTTGTGAAAGTGCTGAAACTTCTTTCGCCGAAAGAAGACCCTCCTACGATACCGTTAGCGCATTTTCAGACATACTGAACATCATACGGCCTCAGTTGAATTGCTTCTTAGCTAATTTGCAGGAATACTTAACAAATCGATAAGAAACTCATTATGTACGCATTGTCACAAAACTATCATTAGATACTGGAATAAATTCTTGAATTGAGGAATGTTCTTGACGATTAAAACCCTTTGTCGTCCCTTGTGTGATAATCAGTTTCGATTCGGTCGATCTTAGTTCGAGCAAGGCAGCACCGAATTTGTTTTGACCTTAAATTATTAAAAATACCCTGTATTACCTTAATACAGCCTTGTTCTCGTCTAATTTCGAAGGTGGGCCATTTTCATTGTGAGCGTGAATCGAACTCTATGTTAGATGACAATATCTGCATTCTGTTCAGTAGATGGATGATTTGTTCCTACACATCGTTAACAACGAAGAAGATATTGAATTATTAGGATTTAAATGATCTGAAACTTAAAGAAAGAAAATTAGAGCTGAAAGCCAGACCGCCAGTAAAGAATGGGGTTGTCGGCACTCTGGAACGTGGTTCTGACTGGAGCCTTTTCGAGAAAACTTGGACTTGCACTAGTTTTGTTTTGTAAGCTTTTCTAGTGTAGTAGCATCGTGATACTACTAATACTTTTGGCTTCGAAATTTGTAAAAAAAAATAACACTAATGTTGACCATCCCTAACAAGACAGATCACTAGGGGTAGAAAGATATACGTTAAATGCTAACAGAAGCTCTTCTTTGTTCATCGTTCAAACTCCAACTAATCCGTTGAAAACAGAGTACCTCGATAAGATCTGTTCGTGTATGTTCACGTATACAAATGGAAATGAAAAAAGCACTTGGTTTGGATCACTCCCACAGATGGTAGATGGTTTTTAAAACAAAAGTCTACCACGTGTAACAAAATCCACAATTCTTGTAAAATTAACTGAAATATGGTGCGTTTTTGAAAAAAAACTCGTCCGAAACACCCAAGGCATCTGAAAACTGTTCATTTCCAGCTGAAATTTTTCTGTGGTGAAGAATCCTGTACTAATCAAACAAATCTGACCAAATCGCAAAAACACAACATGCTCCGGTCCAACAATTGGTTACCCAATCGAGCAAAACATGTTGCACAGGCCCACTGCACCGCCTACCATCCAATACCATGGTGCCACACCGACGCGCCACCTGAAACCCCACACGGTAAATTTGTCCCCCTCCCGACCATACGCTAAAATCCCTGAATGATGTACCATTCATTTCAATTCACCAAGCACCGTGAAGGTGACTGAATGCATATATAACCTATACAGTGACTTTCACTGGCCTACTGTCGCATTAAATCAGTGTTTTTATACTCCCAGACAGCTCCAGTAGGTCTCTTGACCAGAAAGAGACAGTGGTATTGGCTAGATTGCGGTGATGGGTTGGGTTCAACCAACAACACTTTATATGTTGCACTTTTAACCATTTCATGGATAAAGTTTGCCCTTTAAGTGACGAAAAGAAAGCGAAACAAGCTCGGACAAGCTCTCATATTAATGACGAAAACAACCTTTTCAACCTTCACATGCTTAGAGAATATTCATCAAATTTCCACGTCGGTATTCAACCTGTGGAATTTACATGCCTCGTTCTTATAAAGACGCTTGGTCCTACGAGAAATGGTCCCAACTGAGGTATTATGGGGACCGGTACTTCCTCATGTATAAACATCGCGACCACCAATTCACAGAAAATATTTCTCAGTTAACCGCGATGTAAGCTACTGTGTAAATCAAGCATGCATTCAATCAACTCCATAATATTTAGAGTTGTCGAATTCCTGGCACGATCCTAGAATATAGATCAACACCGAACGTCTTGTGCTTTATGCTCTATGTCTAATCATGGCAGGCAGCGGCATCATTCCATGGCTTTGACTAATATTGAAGATTTTCCATTTTTATGAAGTAGATCTTTCATCGCTTTACCAGTTTCTTAACTCGATTTAAATCGGACTTAAATCACTTCTCAATCAATTGGGTTCCATATACGTCCGACATTATAGTTCTCTCAAGGTGCTCCTCGGTGCTGGGCTGCGATATACAGCGGGAGATTCATCCCACTGGCAGAGCCTCCCTAGCAGAGAAGCAGTCCCGCGTTTCCATCAAGGAAGCCCAGCTATAAGTGAACCAATACCAGGAGATGTCACCGTTCTGGTACCGAACTAGTCGTATGGTCGCCAACCTCCCTCTGATCCACAACGGCGGTGACTGCCTGTGGTGGTGAAGACCTGGGGCAAGCTTTCGTTAGGTTGACCTCGGGACTCTGGAGAGCCACTGTGGCTAAACTACCAAAACTCCGAAAAAAAAAATGGAAACTATTCTGTGGCCCGCACAACCAATGTACACGGGCCTTCAAAGTATCCAAGTAGTGCTGAAACTATATAATGTACTATTAGCATGGGCTCCGTTTTCGACAAAACTTCACTGATTAGCTAATATCTAACGACAAGTCGACAATTTTCAAAATGCTTCCATCGCTGGCAACTCAGTCCTCCATTCGCTTCTGCAATCGCAGATGTCATGTAAGGGTCATCTGATCAGCTCCATGCCATCCCGAGAGCAGTTTATACTGATAGAAGGACCAACCAGCACATTGAAAGTTTGGAAAGGCTAGTATCTTGGGGGGTGCTGTTTAGATTTTAGCGGACGATGGTACCAAACTAATATTATCTCATGGTTTCATCGTTCAGAACAAACTCCCATACAGATTTGATCTTGACGTCGATATAATCCAAAACATTTTGTTGGATTTAGCCCCATGGTAACCTGTTGTTCTGCAAATCCCTAAAATTGTGAGCATTTCTGTGCACTGGAAATAGTCCTGTGTTGATGAAACTAGTAGGCCTAGCCTTCACTCTCAACGCCTCGAAGCCCAAGGTTCGCACAACTTGAAAGGAAACAGACCATTGTTCTGGTTAGGATTGGCTTCTATCACGCCAATACACTTAGCTCTACTAAGTGTTCGTTGTCTATGTGATATGAAAAAAGTATTCCATAGGGCGCAGTTACGAGGTCCGGTGGTTCCAGTTAATTTTCTGTCTTTCGTGAGATGAGCATGAAACCCTGCAAGATTTCAATTGACAGCTCTTCTTGGGATAAAATGTACACAAAATGGAGGATTCTGTGACTCCAACTTGCACCGTTTGTCATTCTCTGTTGAAATAAGGAGTTTGGAGTCTGCGTTTTTTTCTTGAGCAACGAGAAATGCGCTCTACGGCTATATTACTGACCGTTTCATGAAATTCATGCTTTCATTCATTAATAAAGAACAGTCCATTCAGTGATTTCTTTGCCCGTTTTCCTTTTTTTTACTTTATGTACTAGTAATGGGAATAGTTCCAATCCAGAGGACGACATCACTTACACTTAGGAGTTATGTAAACGTGTCTGCATAGACTTCGCAACTGTAGTGGATCAATATCGAGCACTGTATTGCTAAGATTTTCGAATACATAAGTAAATTAGAGCTAGAAATTGTCCGACAATATTAAGACCTAAAGTTGAACCTAACGGCGCGTGTGGTGGAGTGGTCGGAGGCTTCCTGCAATGCGCATGGGATTGATCCCCAATGCACCAGGCCCACCAAGTCCTCCATCCTTCCGAAGTCGGCAAATTGATGGGGAGGATAGCAGCACTGGTGCGGATACATTGGTAGGCCAGCAAGAGTCATTGTAAAGGCCACATATGCATTCACTAACCTCCAACGATGCTTAGTGAAGTCGAATACATGGCACATCCCTCACAGATTGATCAACGCCGAGAGCTTTATTTTTTAAGTCACATCCATAGCTACTTTATATGTTTCTGGACGAACGCTTCCACTCAGATTATGGGGTCTCCTGTCAGTTATCTATGAAGTACATGTTCTCCACACAAGACTTCACAACGATCATGGTTGTTGTATGTCTAACTCCTCTGTGTTTCCTACGTTTTCTCTTCAAAGTGGTTGTATATTCTTGCAATTCAGTCCTAATGAATAGAATGCATATGAAATAGCGACATCCGGTGCTGGTGACAACCTGGGACAGAATTTGAAATTTGATCTGCCTGACCTCTGGATTCCAGAGAACTACAGTGGCTAAACCGGCAAAATTCGGAAAAAGTGGAAATTATGCTGGAGCACGCACAGCCGGTGAGGTCGGGCCATCCAAGTATTTTATGAAATCCAATACGGACGAATATTCTACTCATCGACTACTGGTTATTACTTTCCAAACATTAGCAACAATTTTTTGTGATGGTCCTTGTGAAGATTAAGACGTCGAGGCCTTAGCCGAATAAGCATCTCTGTCAACCTCGTAGTAGTTAAACAATCCAAGAAGGTATTAACGATATGTTCGATAAAGTCTATCTTAAATAATTTCTGAATGCTCATAAAAGGACCACTCTGGTTTTGATTCTTATTACGTTAAATAAAAAAAATAAAACGTTCTTATTACGTTTCCTTCTTATGATAACATCGTGCACGACTGCATTTTAAGGTGATAAGTCTGCTAGGCTTTGGATTTCTCAAAGACATTTATGGGATTTCACCTATTTACCTCCTATAGCCATGTTGCCTGTCCTTATAAGTTGTGACCTACCCCATTCGTTTGTTTCCCTCCCGAGCGTGGTATGTAGAGGCACCCTATTTCGAGGGTGAACTGTGGCTGTTATGCAGTGACAAAGATATCAGTCTCGGCTTGGCTCATCACTTAGAGGGCGCCGCGGGAAAATCGTACATCCGCTTATGCTCCATGCCTCTGTTCTTGTTGAGCATGTCGTGAGTTGTCCTCTTTGCACGATTGGATCGTCAATACTTCGCACCTGTTATTGGTGGATCATATAGGTCTCGCTGGTGAAGGATCCTAGGTGTCGAAGAGGACTAATTAACGTCGCAGGGTATTGGATGGCAGATCAATAACTGCCACAGAATTTTCAACGTCACTATTTCTTAGGCATAACCTTATTTAGACTTGAAACATTATTTTGATGAAAAACCCTGCCTTTTAGTCCGATCCTTTGAGAAATGGTTGACTATAAACGATAATAAAGTTAGCATTTCTTCATATTTAACTCTAGAATACCAAGGATCGTATCATAGAGTTCAAGTTTGTTGGAAACCCTACTAACCCTTGCTTTTGCAATACGCTTTGAATTTTTTCTAGATACCTCCCTTGCGTTGAGGTTAACGGAGTCCAGTGAATTGATATGAATGCTTGGAATGGGTCGTTATTTCTCACTCACTCTACAGACTGGAAATATTACCTTCAGATTACCACTTGTTCCAGGTCCTGTAGGCTGTTGAAATGAAATCTGACAATTATAAGAGAAAGGCCCTAATCAACCACTACTAGTCCCAACACCTGTCCGCCTGAGGTAAGGAGATTCCTTTACAACCTAAAGAAGCGAATTATCTTAACGATAGTAATGAACATATCCTTGGTCAAAATTATCTTGTAAATCACATAGTTAGAAAAAACTGTTCAAAATCAACAGTGATTTATGTTCCAACCAATGTAATCAGAACAAACAACGTCATACCGGCGGACTACGCCTTCTACAGCTTCAAATATCGCTTGATTGAGATCCAAAAGAATGAAGACATAGATTAACCGCTGTTCTTAAGGGAACAGTTGACAGATGAGATATTCGCAAACATTGAAAAAACAATGAAAAAACAAATCAATGCCGAGGTTAATAGAAAGTCGATCGTGTGAAAAAACATTTGAATAGTTAACGAAAAGAATGAAGAAGAATTAAAAGACAGAAAGAGAAGGTGAAAAAGAATATTGTCATCGACAAACAACTACATGGTTAGAAACACAGCTAAGCGTTATATCGCAGTTTCCTGAGATCTCCGTGGTTGACTAGGAATTCACTTGCATCTTCGATACTATTCACATCGACATGTTTGTTCTTTCTGTAACAATGTACAGTGTAATAATGCAGCGAATAAACTCGAACCACATTATTAAACAAAATGAAACCTACAGGTTGGCTATATATATATACATCACGTCCTCTCTTTGCACATCGATTGGCAACAATTAGTGGAACTGGAAATGACACCGTTGAAGTGGTAATTTTGTGCAAGTAACAGAGACCATAAGTTATTCCTTCGATAACCTCAAACGTATCTCGGAATTATCTGCGACAAGCGAGTATCACGGTGATTCAGCAGTGCCCAACACCAAGGGCGAGTGTGACACAGTGGTTGGAGGCGCCACTGCCACACAGATGTGGAAGCGATCCTCGCGCCCATGGCCCACCAAGCTTCCATCTCTCCGGGGTCGGCAAATTACCAGGCTCGTCTGGGAGAATGGCAGCAGTGGCTCGATGCATCGGTAGACACACCTCGAGTCATTACAAAGGCCACATATGCATTCAATCACCTCCAAACGATGCTTAATGAAGTTGTATGCATGGAGCATCCCTCAGTGATTGATCAACGCCGAGAGCTTTATTCCTTACCCTTTAAGCAGTGCCCTATAAGAATATGTTAACTGTGTTCATGACTGGTTAGAAAAGCAAAACCAGTAAGAAAGCCTATTTTATAATCCACCTGAAACGCAGAATGAGCATTGGGATAAACCTCGTTTATTATTGGCGAGACAGCTGTTCTATCAACAGTAGTTCCACTAGGAATGTTCTGCTCAGCTGCACGCTTATGAGGAATATTCTGAAACAAAACAAAAAAAATTTGACCATTAAAAAATGTACGGCTATACCAGAAATAAACATTCCAACCAATCTATATTTGCGCTCGTGATGGCCCTTTAACAGTGCTAAAGTTGTGACCTTTGGTTCATTTGTTAACGATAGTGAAGAAATACCGTTATAGATTGCACGTATGTCCGACTCTATGCATCAGTAGGCCCCCATGAGTAAGTGTATAGAACAGATATGCATTCAATCACCTCCAACGATGTTTAATAGAGCCGAATGCATGGCGTGTCCCTCAGGGATTGAGAACTCTAGCTATGTGTCAGACATCTTGAAACACAAGAAGGTAGGTGAGTCCTGAGAAGGTTACACGAAATTCCAGCATACCATGCCGAACTGCCTCTCCGATATGACGGTAAAATGTAAGATTATGTGTTGTAGAGTAACAGAAGTTGCCATTCTATGTCTCTTTATCAATCTATCAATGACAATCTCGGCCAATTTCGAACCCATCATCTACCGTACAAGCTGTTACATATACCTTAGATATAGGAACCTTAGATATAAAACAACTCACAACACTTTGACGGGCTTCAACATAGATATAGTCGCCTATGAACTGCTGAGGATTTCTACAACAGTTTGCTACCCAACCAAGAACTGAGGGCACCTAACCAGTATGCTTAAGAACAGAAGAACCACATCAGATAACGAGGCCATTAAATACGAGAGAAACCTTGTACATCGCTCCACGTTCATTCTCCACCTTCAACAGTGCCAGTGGATTAGAAATCTCAAGCCCAACAAAAAGTACGCCATTTTCGGAGAGCCAATTCCTTACATTCAAAAGAATAACCACATCAGCACAATAGTTATCACAGTAGAAATTCCAGAAACGAGCTTACTAATCAACAAGCTTTTAGTTCAACACTATATTATAGCTTAACCGATCCTCCGATCAACCTAGGCATGATACATTTCTAACTATAAATCTCTAATTGGATAAAAAGATAAACACACAGCCTTTGAAACTATGTTATCTGATGTTTGGCTTTGATTTTTCCTCAATACATCATTGACCCTGCTTGCCATGATCTCTTGGGATATAATTTGATACTGCACTTCAAGACGCTCGATAATGCCCAAAACTACTCTTAATTACAAACAGAGAATTGCACAGAAGGAGTATAGAATGAAACTTATACGCCTCCGTATCTCTGCAAGCTACTAACCATGCTGCTTGATGCTGTTAGATGTAATGAACATAAGGTATTTCAGGCCTTTCCTCCTCTACTATGCGTACCATTCCTAAGCATCAAATATTAACACATTTTAAAAAAGAATTCCACCCCTATGGAACACATTTTTATTTATCAAATGTATATTGTACGACTTCTCACAACGGTTTACCGCCTCATCGTGGCTGGGAGGTGTTTCTTGGTGTCGAGCTGCAATGTACAGCGGCGGGAACGATCACCCTCGCAGGATCTTCCATCCTGAGAAGGAGATCGGTGTTTCCTTCAGGAAGCCTAGCTAAGAGTAAACCAATACCTGGAGCTGTCATCGTCCTGGTACCCAACTAGTCGTACGGTGGCAAATCTCCCTCTGATCCACAAAGGCGGCGACTGCCTGTGAAGACCCGGGGCAAACTTTAGCCAGGCTGACTTCTGCATTCGAGATAACCACAATGGCTAAACCAACAAAGCTCCGAAAAAATGGTCATTATGCTGGGGGCCGCACAACCAGTGAGGACAGGCCGTCGAAGTATCCAAGTGAGATACGACTACAATCATTGGCGAGCCTACCTTTAGACCACCAAAAGTTTGACGTTTGAGATAGAAAACTTTGGAGATTGTGGAAACCTCCATCCCGTGAGATCGACAGCAGCTTTCGATTGGTTCGATGTATTTTCTAATTATTTGAATACTATTATAAAAAGTTACGCTGTAAAGAGAAGACATAAAGAGATATCTTACGATCCTTGTGATTGTATTTCTCATAATAACCTGCCCTGAAACGTAGTAGGCAGGAAATAAAAAGTAGAACATTATCCAAGTGTAGTTTTATTAGCTGTGGAACCTTCCCTTATATTTTCGACTCTTACCCATATCCGAGCACCACAGCAGTTAGCTGCACACAAGGCTCTCAAACAATCACTGTGTTAAGTATATCGAAGCATACCCACTCTGCACCTACGCCAGAATACCTTAGCACCTTCCTCCCTGCCAAGAATTCGAGTAAGATATCTTAGTACCCACTTCACCAGGAACAATCTCAACGCGAGAGGAATATACGCGCACGATATGGGGCTTTGCTTACTACATCACTACAGATCATTATAACGAATCTCGTTTTTCGACATCTAGTGCACTGATTGGTTCAATGAACTCAGTCATGCAACGCTTAACACCGTTTACATCTACGCTGAGCGCCGTCTACTATTAACTGTCGTCTACGTCTACGCTCAACACTACCTGCGTCTACGCCCTACGCCGTCTAGCTGTACGCTCAACGCCATCCTTGTGTGCGTCCAGTGCCCAGGGCAACATACACGCTCTACGTCGCAGTTTAATCAACCTAAAGTGAACAAAGTGGAATCAAAATGAGCGAAATCCCTGCAGTTAAATCAGAAAATAACGGTGTTTTTGGAGAAGAAGAAAAATCCTATGAGAGGTGCCTGGAATCATCTATATTTTCGTAAGTAATCAATAAAAAGAGCTATCGTGCCGGGCAGCGGCAGTTAAACTTAAACTCGACGATTGACTACTGTCGTAAGTCAGATCTGATTATTGTGCACCGCCTGTAATTGAGAGGTGACAAGGGCTACACGTTCTGCACAAAGCCCTGCGCTTGGCCGTTAATATTCTACTACACGAGTTAAGAACTGCCCACTTACCGATAGCTTCGACATGCTACTTCCCAGCTGGTCCATCACTGAACAGACTGGTTGCATAAAAGAGCCATGATCTGAAAGAACAGAAGTCTTTGTAGAAACGAAAGTGGCCCGATATTTTGGGCAGTGCCCACACACTACTGCCATATGCGATGACTTGAAACTACTAACCAACTTCTACTTGGTCGAGTTCATGAACCCCGACCAGGATGAATAAAAACAGCAGAAGTAAATCGCAGCGGATCGATAGCAACCGCAATCGACGACTGCCACGCCTCGTGAGTGGTCGGGGCATTCTCGACCGTGGTGTGACCTGCATCGATGGTAGATCACAAGTGCTGCCGAGTACGGTAGCACCAAAACAATTTAGTACTTTCGGAAGCTGCTGCTCCATCTTGACAAGGCCAAGTGGGCAAAATCTTAACTCGGTTGATGTTAAATGTTTGAGGGTTCGTTGTCGTTGTGATTTTTGTTACGTTAATTTGCTTTGTTTTTCTTTTAAGGGTGCTAATTGCGCAGTGGTTGGAGGCGCCTTGTAATACACATGGGGTCGATCGCCGC
This sequence comes from Angiostrongylus costaricensis, assembly GCA_900624975.1. NCBI lineage: Eukaryota > Metazoa > Nematoda > Chromadorea > Rhabditida > Metastrongylidae > Angiostrongylus > Angiostrongylus costaricensis. The sequence continues at coordinate 29,044 of UYYA01004671.1, forward strand.
ACCCAAGGGTCACCAAGCCCTCCATTCCTTCGGGGTTGGCAATTTGATACTAGACTTGTTTGGGAGGATAGCAACATTGATAAGCCACTGCGGGTCGTTGTAAAGACCAGATATGCATTCAATCACCTCTGACGATGCTTAATGAAGTCTTCTTGTGCATGGCGCATCCCTCATTGATATATCGATGTCAAGAGCGTTGCCCTTTCTATCCTTTAATTTGTTTTGCACCGCGCTCAGAGTGTAGTATTCCCAGATCCACTGTACTACATTTATTTCACAGCGTATGGAATGTAGTCTTGCATTATTTTGAAAATATGACTTACATATGTACTTAACCTCCCAACGGTTTACCGTCTCATTGTAGAAGGGAGGTGTTCCTGGGTGTCGGGCTGCGATGTACAGAGAGAGGATTCATCCCACTGGCAGGGTCTCCCAAGCTGAGAACGAGTCCGTCGTTCCCATCAAGAAGCCAAGCTAAGCGTAAACTAATACCAGGATTCACCACCGTTCTGGTATCAAGGTCGCATGATGGCCAATCTCCCTCTGATCCACAAGGTCTGCGGCCAGCTGTGGTGATGAAGGCCTGGGGCAGGCTTCGGCCAGATTGACCTCAGGATTGGAGGGAACCGCAATGGCTCCACCAGCAAATCTCCAGAAAATGGAGATTAAGCTAGGACCCGCACAAGCAGTGAGGACGGGCCATTCAAGTGTCAAGTATGTGTACTTAAACTACCCTTGTTTGCGATTATTTCTCTACACAGTCTCTTTATTGTAATCCATCTGCCTTTATTCTGTAGGCTCCTTTCTAATATGTCGAAGAAAAATTTGTAGAAGAAAAAGTAGCCTAAATGTTTTACTACGGGGTGCAATCGTAGAACAGATGTATTCATGGCGTCGCGGAAACTATTGATTAGTTGCTCACGCTGTGCACGTTCATTGATTTTCCCAAACGGTTTGTCATTACGAGGACCAGAAGCTCCTAAATGTTACTCTTATATCGATCATCTTTTGAAAATGGATGTGAAGGTCAAGACAGAAAGTGGCCACTTTGAAATGATGGAATCACTTCTCCTTTTTTTGCACTTAAGTATTAAGAGAGATGCGCACATCCCTACTATTGATCGTTCGGCACCCGTCCTTTCAACATTCAACGTTAGACCAATCGTATACAGTGTAGGCGGACTGACGGATGAGATAATACTGTTCTTCTACCTTTTCCTCATCCGGTTGTTTAAGTTCATACCGGCACATGTCTCTAGTTCGAAGGTGTTTCCATATCATCTACACCGTGAAATATAATGGAGTCGTGCGACTTTACTGCACTTTACACCAAGGTCTCGAATAACGAAGCAATAAAAGCCGTTCTCAAGTTAATCATAAAACATGAAGACATTGCTTTCCTAGAAGGATGCATTAGCTGTTCAGATTTGAGTTGGTACGGGAGATAATTCACGCAAATCAGAGGGTGGCCTTTGGAGCAGCAATTTGTACCAAGCCTAGCCATCGCCTTAACGTCTAAGGTTGGCGCTCTAATTCTTGCTACATAGATGAATGCTTAATCATTTGTTACGAAGAAGAGGAAATGAACAAATGTTTTGCGTTTCTGATTGAACAGTCAGGTTATACAAAACTCAAGCGCAGATAACCCATAAAGGTGGCTTTCATTCCTGAACGTTCAGGGGTATCGAGAAGCAACTAGTGAAAATATGCCCGCGCACTAACTCTCATCTAATCCTTCGCATATGAGAGAACCACATATCAAAACATACCCAATAGATAAAGGTACGTGGACAGTAGAAAAGTAGAAGACGAAATTGCGGAACCTGACATGAAAACTGTCCATCTCCGACGGTTACGAAGCAGCAGCCACCTGTTGCCTGTGTGGCAGTAATATATCCACCCTGCGGGAAACCAGCACAATTTTGGATTTTGGGTTATGACGCAGAGGCTCATTGAAGTATCGCGAGAGTAAAAAGACCGCTCTGTCTCACTTTCATTGATTTACAGAAGGCCTTTGATTCAGTTGAGATGGAAGCACTCTGGAAGCCCTTGATAGTCGATAACATAGACGGAGAATATGATCGGCTCATTCAGCATCTTCACGTTAGCACTAATGGAACGGTTTCAACGTCCAGAAAGGCAATGAAGAAAATAATTCACGAATACTACTCGGATCTCTTCGATAGCCACGTTCACCTTCCGTCACATGAAATAAAGAAGGATGGATATGTTGTACCACCGGTTCTCCCTTCGGAAATCCGACATGCCATTTCGTCGATGAAATATCAAACAGCACCATGTCCGGGCACGATAAGAACTGAACACCTGAAGAACCTTCTGCCTTCTGCCTTCTGCCAGTCCTCGCAAACACACTGGCTCGGCTCTTCACACGTTACCTGTCTGAATGCAAGGTCCCTATTCAGTGGAAAACCAGCAAAACCGTGTTATTGTTCAAGAAGGGTGACCTACACGATATCGGCACCTATCGCCCAATCCGGAAGCCCTTCAGCACAGCTATGTCATGACTTCAGGGAACGGCACTGTCAAGCAGCATTCAACGTGTCAATTAGCAGGAGAAAAGAGATTCTTAGTCCATCACAGTATTCACACACGAAACGGACCACGTTCTAGAATGATGCTTATGAGATAAAACTTCGTGCCTACCATTTTATAGAATTTAAAGCATCTACTTCTCTTAACACTCCGATTTCGTATGCATGTTTTATTGCCCATGTCTGAAGCACAGGAAAGTTGTGTATCAGAACTTTCTTCTTTAACACCTTTATGCTTATTATATTTAAGAGTGGGGAGTTGGGCAACGAAGTGTTCACTGATGTGGCCAATGAAAAACAATGGCGCTAGCTCGGTCTCCTCCCCAACGCCGTCTTTCAATCCACGTGGGAAAGCTTTAGCCCGGCTATCTCCTTGATGACAAGAAAAATAACCTCGGCCTCCTACGACATTCATAAAAAAAAAAAACGAAATCCTCAAGCAGCGGCTGTAACAAGACGCGAAATGTTCGAAGACCATTGTGGGCGATGAAGAGAACAAAACGAACCGAATGCAAGAAGCGCTGGGGAACGCACAGTAGACACGACGACGGGTCATGTAATTTAGCTAAGATTACCTAGGAATTAACTGAACTAAATCGACCATTGATAGACGAAATTTTATCACACCCAACGGCACTTTATTGTAAAGGATATGCATGCTAAAATACAAAACGAGAACGTTGTTCAGCTCTACGATTGCTTCAGTAGTATTGCAATGTAGCAGAGAACGGCATTCAGGTTGGAGGCTTCCCCCTTTGCAGTCCGACATCCTTTGTCTTCTTCACAGTGTTCTTCTTGTCCGCTTTGGGTGTCACTGTGCTGCTAGTCTTCTTGTTATCGGTCGGTTTTACTGGTTTCATTATTGGAGCTTTATCTACTCGCACGGTGCTCTTCTTCTCTGGTTTTGAAGTGAGCACTGCTGGGGACACCTTTGCTGGTGACTTTGAAGCAACTTTTCGTTCCGATTTCAGTGGAGTGGATGATGCCAAAGAGGTTTCTTCTTTAAGTGTTCTCTGTACGGGGGTTTTCATTCCGGGCGACTGAAACACTATTTAGGACAAATACGTGGACAAGAACCTTGAACTGATCCATCAAGTTCACCTTGAAAAGCGAGTCACTCGAACCGGATGGTCTACTGGTCGTACTCTTCGATGTGTCGCTAAATGAAGGGCTTGCTAAAAAAATAGTAGGAATATCTCTTTAAAGTGGAAATATTTTTCAAGCTGTTATTGGCTGAAAAACTCACGAGTACCAGTACTATCGTCACGTCTCTTCAATTGCGGTTTCTAAATAATGTCAGCGAAATCCCGTCAGCAAAGAGATAGAAAGCTCAAAACTTTAAGAAATGAATTTTAGAAGAAGAACATTTAAAAAGGAGCACTACATATACAGGTCCACACACACACACACACACACACACACACACACACACACACACACACACACACATATGTAGTGNTAATGTCAGCGAAATCCCGTCAGCAAAGAGATAGAAAGCTCAAAACTTTAAGAAATGAATTTTAGAAGAAGAACATTTAAAAAGGAGCACTACATATACAGGTCCACACACACACACACACACACACACACACTTATGTAGTGCTTGGATAGCCTGAGCTTTTCTTTTGGCTTCATGGCTGTATTTAGGGTTGCTCATGGTCCTACTTCAACCTTGTCCCAGGTCGTCCAAGGTTCCCATTCCCGTTGTATCAAGAAATTGGAACCGAAATAGAGTGGTGTTTGCAATTAAAAAAAGCTGGTTAGTGCCTAAGATGAATACTTTGGAACGCTTTATCACGTCCATCCCTGGATTCGAGTCAGAACTGACTCACTGACTCACTCACTAGAGTGCTCACTCAACGACGTTCATAAGGAAGACCAAAAATCTTCGAGCAACTGGTGAAACCAAACGTGCTAATTCTAAGATCTACGTTAATGATGGATGTGAGGAAACAGTTGAACGCAAGAACTGCTGGGCTTCGCGTAATATGTGATGTTAGGTTGTATAAAAGAAAATAGGAAAAGGCATCCATTATAGTTAACAGTGGTATTGCGTCTCCTAATGTGGCTTGGTCCAATGTAGAATAAAAGACAATGCTGTGCGACACGTACGCGGTGTTCGGTTCGGAACGGCACACCGGGCTCATCAAGGTTTCCATCCCTCCGTGGTTTGCAATTTAGTATCAGTGTCCTCTGGGAAGAGAACAGCGCTGACTTCACTAACCAGGTCCAATGATGCTTGATGAAGTAGGATGCATCGTGCATTCTTCGGCCATTGTTCAACGCTGAAGGCTTTATTTATGATTATTAATGCCTACTCTAAACGTCGCTAAGTGACAGGTATCTCTCCCTGAGAAAGCATGGAAGAATAACGATCGCAAGGCAGTGCGTCTCCGCCCAATCCACAAAGACGGGCGACTGTCTGATGTGAAGAAAAATTTGTGAGGAATGCCGTTGCACTGCACAGCTATTTCACGATTCCACAGAAGACCACACTCTATATTCATCATGTCAATCAGAAGACGGAGGAACAGATCCTGAGCCCGCAGCTGTATCTGCACACCAATTCCAGCACCGCTATTAATGGCAATGAAAACAGAACGAATGTAGAACGGGACGCAAAGTGACTTAGAGATTAAACGCAGTTTAAAACCTGTGATGTATCAACCCCGAGATACAACTGCACTCAAGGGACTCATGCAGAGAATGTGCATGTAGTCACACTACCAAAAGCCTGCAATAATTTTATTGGAAGGTACCCGAAAGGAATTTCTAGCTGATCGCCAACAATAATGATCCTTAAATGCTCTGAAAATGCATTAGTATGCACCTCAATGTACTGTACTCAATTCCCACGTCCTAGTTTGCTACACATGAAAACCACGCACCAGTACAGTAGAAATGAAAGGCCTCATTTCAAAAAAGCCTTTGACATGGAACCGTTGATTAAGGTGTAACGTAATCTGTCAACGTAGAATCTGTTAAAACTAAGATACTGCAGAAGAGTTATTTTTGAGGACATCTGACACTAAAGTTTTAGTTATTGCAGTCTTTTTCTTTTATATGGCCCGTCTTCACGTCTACGGTGCCGATCCCAGCACTTCTCGCATTCGATTCGTTTCTTCGTCTCAATTATCCACGAAGATCTTCCAACTTTTACACGTGCGGCTTCGGCTACTGCTTGAGGACTTTCATTTCATCTTGAATGTAGTAGAGTTCTCGCTGAGTCGATTCTCCATAGAGTCCTGAGGTAGCCGGACTGGAGCCTCCCCAACTGGATTGCAGAGAGCGATTTCTTCCCAGACATGTCCGGTACCAATTTCCCGACTCCGGAGGGATGAGAGGCTTGGTTCGCCCAGAGCTGAATGGAACTAGCACCATCCTCGTGATAACCGACATCACTACCACTGTGTTACTTGCCCCTCCGTTGTTGTAATAGTTCTCATAAACACGAGGTTTTCCATGAATATCTATTCCTTTGAACAATCAGTGACTTTACGCAATGCTGACGATCACGGTGATGCGGTAAAACGTCGTTCTTGACAGTCTTTCGTTAACACCGCAGCATCAAGCTACGTTGTAAATTATAGAAATGAATAGAAAGAACATGATGTAAACGCCTGAGGTGGGCCTGATGGCCAAGAGCAAAGCACCCATGACCACCCACAGTTCCAAAAGCCATTTCGACGTTGAGCATGATGAACTGCCGGATAGTGCAGCTGTGAAATTGAACTCAACACCGGTAAACATTGTTTTAACGCAATTAACGTTGTCGCTTTCGAAGTTCCACTTAATATCGGACTGATGCCTACTTCGCCAAGCTGCTAAGATTTTTGGCTAAGATTTTCTCACATAGAGAAAGTGCTGCGAAATTCATGAAATGGTAATGCAAATTCGTTATCACTTCGGAAATACTCATTTCTCATGCCGATCTATCGCCTATTTAACGCCATACCTAAGGTTAACCGAGCTAGCGGTCTCTACGAAATTGATAAAGTACCAAGTTTGTCTGGAAGATAAGAACGCTGGTTGATTGGTTGGTTGCTGCACGTCATTGTCAAGGCCAGATATGCATTCAGTCACCTCTACCACGGCCGATGAAGTCGAATGAATGGGGTCTCACTAAAGATCAATGCCGAATGTTCCATTCTTTTCATCTTTTGTGTACACATTGTGTCCGTACGGCACGTACTAGTAGTAAGTAGTAGTAAGCCCGTCTCAATCATCAGCACAAAGTTCTATGATGTGGCAATTTAAGTGATGTGACAGATGCGATAGTTATCCTGATAACACTTAAAGAATTTGATAGTGTTATTTCTGGTAAGCGTTCATCATTCGTTAGCCAGAATGCTACTAGAAGGTGGTTCGAATAAAAACGACGGATTACGATTCAGGATTGGTGCATCAGTGCGGTCAAGCGGTACTTACCACTCGAACTATTTTACTTTTCCAAACAATTTCTGGAGCCGAAAATCTTAGCTAAACAGTTTTTCGATGACAATATTCAGGATTGGCGGGAGGTACTACAGCGGTTATTGATGCCGTCGAGCAGGACGCAAAGGCGCTAGTAAGACCCTTTCCAAAAGATGTTCTTTAATCAACGTGGGAACATAGTACTGCGTAGGTATCTGCGAGATTGCAAGGAGAAATGACTCGACCAACATTATATGATATTCACAAATAAAACCAAATCCTCAAGCGGCGCCCGAAACAACACGCAGTGTTCAAAGAGCTTTGTGAACGATGAAAGAGGAGAAAACGAATCAAACGCAGGAAGTGCTGGAATCCGCACAGCAGATGTGATGACGGGTGAAGTGAAAAAAAATAAAAAAATTTATGTTCAGTATTTCTGCCACGACTTCTCAATTCATCTTGGAGAGGACCAATTTGCCGAGCCCAGAGGGATGGAAGGCTTAGTGACCCGGGGCGTGTGATCGAACCAACGTCCACACGTATCGCAATCATCTTTAACCACTGCGCTATACGCGCCCTTCCATGGATTATCACAAAATCTCAGGCCTAAGTACGTATTCCAAAAATAAAACAAAAGACTTACATGAACTTGTGCCCTGTATTTCTTCACGACGTAGTGAGTACCAACAATCGCAGCCACGATACCAATCGCCCATGCTACCAATACTTTCCGTGGTTTTGTGCGAATATAGTTCTGCACAATGACGTAGAGTGGCTCTTGCACTCGACTTTGTGAGCTAGCCTGTTCCATGTAATTTGTGGGTGTCAACCCATATCTACTCTTTTATACCCCAATCATTTCAACGAAATCGCAGCGGATACGTTACTTCGAAAATAAACAAACATTATGGAGAAGAAGTATTGTGTCGGTTGTTCTCATTAACTGATAGCAACGAAGAAAAGTCTTCTTGAACGGACCTAAACGAACGGCACTGGAAATAATAAGAGTTTGTAACAAATTAGTAAATAAAAAGGATAAAGCTCTCGGCGTTGATTAATCCCTGAAGGGATGCGCCATGTATTCCACTTCATTAAGCATAGTTTGGAGGTGATCAAACGCATATCTGGCCTTTACACGCGGGAGCCTACCGATGTATCGAGACAGTGCTGCTATTCTCCCGGATAAGTCTGGTACTAATTTGCCAGCCTCGGAGGGATGGAAGGCTTGGTGGGCCATGAGCGCGAGGATCGATTCCACGTGTGTGTTGCGGGGCGCCTACGACCACCGCGCCACACATGCCCTTGTTAGTGTCTATTAACTATCTTCTTTAGTTCTTCATTTAGAAATCGTGAGTCATGAAAATAAGCCTGGATGTCTTTGGAGGACAGTAAATATTCAAAAATGGAGATTGAAGAAATGCGCATGATCTAAGCGATTAGATTTTCTCAATGTTTCCTTGTCAACTGATGGAAGAAACGCTTTAGGAGTATAACTTCACTTTTTAGCACCAGCTCACTTTCTGTGAAATTATGGAAGCTTTCAGGTTTACGAGCTGTGGTATTGGTTTAAATACAACAATGTTCAAATATCTGATAAACCGTCCAGTAGTCCTGACCACTCGAAGAACAATGAGCCCTTGTGAGGTCGGCGAAATCTTGTGCAATGCACATGTACATCAAATGTCCAAGACTACGACTTGAGAACGCCTAAACTCATTTGCCTCTAAACTCTATGGAACCGAATGGCGGAATAGGTAATGAGTAGTAATAATATTCTGTATCCCAACCATCGTGCATTCGAACTATATCAAAACAGCTGGAGTCCGGAGTTTTGCAAATATCTCGGCAATCTTGTGGTTGTATTTCCCTTAATACTCTGACATAAAAATAATAGAAGGCAGAAAACAAAAAGTAAACATTGTGAATTCAACTACAGCCTCAGCTTAACTGGGTTCAATGCCGATGTGGGCTCGCCAGATCAATCCCGTTGACAGGTGACTGCTGCCGGCACAGATCGATAGAACTATCTGAGAGACAGGCGACAGGAAATACCCGCATGGTGTTGTGGTGAACGCGTTACTCCCAGAAAGGACAATAGCGCGTTCGCTCCCCACCGCAGACACCTGCGGTCCGGAGTTTTGCAAATATCTCAGCAATCTTGTGGTTATATCAAAGCTTTTCTAAAAATAACCCAAGACCCATCTAAAAAAAATACTGAATATTGCTACGGAGGTTTAATGAAAGTTGGTTCTAAGATATTGCCACGCCGCTAAATGTAAGCAAATAAAGTATCGACTGCCACAGGAAGCATTGATTGCCAAATTGGAGATCATATTGGATAGTGGTAATCCACCGATATCCGTCCTCTATTAAAGGGCACCACGAACGAGGTTCCCCATTCAAGCAGTGCTCCCACTTCACTGGATTCGGACTCTATGCGACAGCGACAGCAAATACCCACGTTGCCACAACGACTAGCTGTGGACCATCGGCTCGTGTGATGTTCGGACTCGGATAGGTAATGCGGACGGTGCAGCTCTGAAAAGTGCGAAAACGAAGGAACGTTAGCCGAATAAAATTTTTATATCAGCCTTACATCAGCACAATCATGTAAAAAATTCAACCAAAACCTTTGAAGAAGAACAAAATTTCTGGGCGCACAAATGATTAAGGATTCCGATCAGAAAGGAGAAATTCATCTCATAGAATCAGAAGTCAACCCTCTTTGACTCGTATAACCCGTTAATCAAGTCTGTTCACAGCCGCGGCATACTAGTTTTGAAACATCCACACCATAAAGTTTTAGACATACCTCCACCAAATAAAGAATCATATTGATTGAACACACAGAAATTTTCACGTTATCTTGTAAAACTGATGCATGATGACACTTGAAATGGCGTCGTTGACGGTGAGCACGACTGAACGGCAGAATTTCGTTACGGGCATAGACCCACTGCTGCAGATCGCTTTCACAGCACTTGAACAGTAAACCTTACGAGCAAAGATCTATTCATGTGGATTTGCGAGCTCTACATCTATTGATTGCTGTTGCTAACGGGAATGTACCAATTATAGTTGCCAAATATCTCATAAAGCGGAAAGTGAATACAGAGATCACTTCTTTCCAAGTTTTTTTTCTGTTATTTTCTTCGCTTGTTCGCTGAAACAACCCACATGGAAATAAATACCCACCACATGCCTTACATTGCGGTGATTTCACCCATAGCAAGTCATCACTACCACTCGAATATCTGCCTACTTTTCTAGCATAGCTCTCAAACCTTGCGCCATAATTAAAACATCCGGCGATACCAGCGTCCGATAACCAATCCGTATCAGAGCGCATTAGTCCACTTTCCGTTCCTGCGTTTCTCTATTACTTTGACATGTCCTGTTCCCAGATGTTCGTCAGAAGAGTTTTGCATAGTTTTTTCCTGGAACTAAAACATAGAAACTGGTAATCATGTGGCTGCTGGTGCAATTAAATTTAAATGCAGAGGTCTGCAAAACACTTCTTGACAGATCAAAAGATAAAACATTGAACAGAAAACAAGAAGCATTACAAATATGCGCGAGAACGAAATGATTCTGGGAAAGGTTTGATCAGCTTAATTTTATTCCGAGTTCCTTTCTCTGTCAACCACAGTAACAACTACACTCTGCATTCAAAGTGGTTGACCAGTGTCCAGTTTCATTGCTATTTTATCCGGTCAACAATGCGTTTCCTAGCAGAGTCTCTCTGAGTCATCCCTTTGGATAGGTTTTAAGCTCAGTTATACACACACCGTCTCTTCATCTCCTTCGTTGCCATTATTTGCAATTATTATGTATTTCCAATGTGATTTTACGCTTTGCATGCCTTACATCTCGCTTTGGCCATGCGCACCGCATGCTGTGCTTCCCTCCGGAAAAAATATCTCCAATATTTTTCCCACACGTAATATTTCTAACTTTAAAATCGGAGTCGCGACCACTAAGTCGAATATAGCCTGAGGCAGATGTCTTATTTTTCGTTTCGGTAGCGGTTCCTGCAATTAATGCAACGATCGAGGGCGGGTGGGGTGGTGTGAAAAGGTGAATTCCCGAAACAAGACAGCAAACCTTGCTCTGATCCGCAGCTCATGGCGGGCGACAGGTGATGTGAAATGGTGGGAATACTGTAACAGAGCGGTGTGGTTTCCTTCATTCTTACCTTTTTCGTGAGAAAGTAACCACAGACAGACTGATCACCTTCGCATAGAGTTACAGTTTGCTGAGCTTCTGGATTGTTGTCCTCAGCTTGGGATTACTATGCAGTAGAATAAGCATCTAGTATAGACGCCTGTTCGGCACCTAGGAACATTACCTTGTTTTGCTTATTTCTACAGTCATGTCGTGAAAACAGGGGCTCTGAGCATCTACGTAATTTAGACATCGACTCTAAGCCGATACAGCTCTCGCTTGAAGTCCTAGTGAGTGCAAACCAATTTCATTAAATTTTCAATGCGTTTAAAGCATAAAGGATAAAGCTCTCGGCGTTCATCAATTCCTGAAGGATGCGTCATACATTCGACTTCATTGCTCATCGTTGGAGGTGGTGGTTGAATGATTATGTGGGCTTTACAATGACTCACGGTGGCCTACCGATGTGTTGAGCCAGTGCTGCTAACCGCCTGAACAAATCTGGCACCAATTTTCCAATCCCGGAGAGATAAAAGGCTTGGTGAGCGCGGGGCGCGCGGGCCGATCCCATGTATAGTATTACAGAGCGCCTTGGACCACTGTGCTACACGTGCCTTTCTAATCCAGTAACATGCGTAGATGGGCCTTCTTCGCTTTACATGAGCTTTCTTATTGCACCACCCAGAGAATTTTGCGGTCCACGAAGGCAGATCGTCGTCTGTACTCCATGTTGGACGTACTATGTTTGTTAGCTACGTCTTGGGCAAGAACGCAATCCCAAGGATCAAAACAATGTTTTGGGTCACATCATATAGGGACCACCTCACAAATAATACTCTTTTTATACATTTTCATAGGATCCACATGTTATTCGTACATTGTGCCATATTATTGTCATTATTGATATTATTGATATTATTGTCACATTTTTTACTGAAACAGTTTGCTTGCTTCATGTGGTTTTACACAGAGGCCCGTGGATATCAATGATGGGTGAAACGTTACAACGAATACTCTCCAAAAATTGGCTACTACCTCTTATCCATTCAAACATTTGAACTTGTACTGTTCTCGCATATAGTTGTTCTTATCTTCAGTAGGATTTCTGTCACTATCCGATATAACTTTCTTTTGGATATCAAAGTACGATTGAATTGTCCGATGATTCAGCTCTGTCATTTTAGTACGGCCAACTCTAGAAGTAATAGAAGCAATAGTTTCCCATTTCTGTAGTAATCCTAAAGTATTCTGGTTCTTGCTTCCTCTCTCCATATAACAGATTTTAGTTGTTGAGCTCTCCATCCACATTAGCAATACTGGCCACTGTCGTATGTTACGCACATAGTTACTGATGTATCAGGGTTATTTCAATCCCAGTTTAAACCTACGCTTGTTAGTTTCATTATGCTGTAGCTGTTGGATCGCTGTATAAAGATTCAAATACCCAAGTTACACTTCTACCGTAAAAAGACGTACGTTGCAAATCTTATGAAGAAGAGGGTTCTGTATCGAGGTAATGGCAAAAATGATGCACTGATCTAACTCGCACATGGTCTACATTAGCTAATAGCAAGACTCTAATGGGATCTACAGTGGATTGAACGCCCAATACACTTGAAATTCAGTTGCGGTTCAGCAGGAAAGTAGCTGAGCATACCATGGACTCACAGTTCGTCGACAAACAGTAGAAACGTACCCCAACCGCTACCATCACAAGTGTCGATGAGGAGTTTAGCTTTCGTAGCAATGGTAATCGTAAATACGTTTTCAGTTCGAGTTGTTAACAGTGTGATAACAGAGAGTGCAGTCCTGTGTGGTATTTCCTCGATGCTCAATCAAATTGCGCGCTGACGAAGGCAATTCAATAATTGAAAGGCTATTAGGGATGAAGTGGAATGCTTTAGTGGCAAGCAACCATGTGCTAATTGCATGCATTGAAGTAGATCGTTGTGTGAGGAGGGTGAAGAACAAGGCGTGCTCATACTTCATAAGCTTTCCAAAGCTACCCAACAAACAGCGCTATTCAGCATGCTATTCACTGCAAACATCGGATCTGCGGAAAGCCGTAAATTTTCAAGCAGCAATACACTGTTTACCATGTAGCGAACGAACATTCATTCAACGACCAAGCTGAACAACACATGTGGTCTCTAACTGCGCCTCTCCACAAATTTCAACTTACTGATTGAGCTTGATTACTGTGGTAGACACGCATGACATACGAATGAATAACGAGCCATCAAGGAGATTTAGATATGCAGTCGCTGCTCAACATCATCGTATGGAGCTGAACTTATCACCAAATCGCATTCTGTGGAGGAACTATCCTAATAGTACCCATCCACCATCACCCTCATTCTACACAATGAAATCCCTTTGACTTATGGTTTGAAGACTCATCAACTCGTTGATTGGTGGGCCAGGTGTTTCTCAATGTCCGTACAATGAAATTAATCAATTGCTCAAGTTCAAAATCTTGTCGCAACGTCAAGTACTCCGTCGGCGGCAGGTGTGGCGTAGTGGTCGGAGACGCCCAGCAACACACGTGGAATCGATCCTCGCGCACACGGCCCACCAAGCCTTCCATCTCCCCGGGGTCGACAAATTGATACCAGACTTGTCTAGGAGGATCGCAGCAGTAGGTCGATACTTCGGTAGGCCACCGCGAGTCATTGTAAAGGCTAGATATGCATTCAATTACCTCCAAACGACCCTTAATGAAGTCTAATGCATGGCGCATCCCTCAGCGATTGATCAACGCCGAGAGCTTCATCCTTTATCCTTTTAAAAAGTTTGTCAATACAGGGTGAACTAACGGTCAGCGTAAAATATCACCACACCAGCTGACGATTATGGTACGCATTCTAGAAAAGACCTTCAATTCGCGAATTATTACGCCATGCCACGCGTGAAATATCCTGCTTCTCAAGTGGGCGGTTGACGATAGGTCTACTAATGTTTCTCACCAGCAATCTTAGCCTATAAGTCGCAAGTGCCTTACACTTGAAGTAGAAATGAAGAGATGAACTCAGCCAGTGGTGTCCCCCCCACGGAATTTGTGCGCTCTTCGAATCGGTTCGAAATGATGAAAGTGTGTCGGCTGTGAGTTCATGCACTTAAATTCACTTCACAATTGCCTGATTCTCATAAGCAGCGTGTCGAAACGTCTTATACTTTTTGAAGGCGAGTCAGTGTCCTGCTTTCTTAACAGTAATAAAAATTCTGAAACATGTATAGTCGTGTGGCAATGAATCTGGAACATTAAAAGATTAATCATGATTTTAACTTATTATTTACTGCCTACTCTTTTTAACGGCAGGGTATACATTGTGAAATATAACATCAATGATGCTGAGATATTTGCAAAACTCCAGACCACAAGTGTATGCGGTGGGGAACGAACGCGCTATTTTCCTTTCCGGGGAGTAGCGAGTCCACCACCACACCATGCGGGTCCTTCAATCCCGCTGACGGGTGATTGCTGATGGCAAGAGATCGATAGAACTAGCTGAAAGACAGGCGAAACGAAGGACCCGCGTGGTGTGGTGGTGGACGCGCTACTCCACGGAAAGGACAACAGCGCGTTCGTTCCCCACCACATACACCTGCGGTCCGGAGTTTTGCAAATATCTCAACATCATTGAAGGTATATTAATTATGATATTTATTACCCTCTGTCCATTTGTTTACTCTTTAACTCTCAGTGGCAAAAATTCTGGAAGTACAGGTATCTATATATATGTGGCAAATGTTCTAATGGTCATGAAATCCATACATCCAACACTTGGGCATGTATTACTCGGATACCTGGGCACTCGGATGGCCCGTCCTCACTGATTGTGGGGCTCCCAGCATAGCCTCCACTTTTTCGGAATTTTCCTGGTTTAGCTATTGTTGTTCTCTGGAGCCCCAAGGTCAGCCTGGGCAAAATCTGCTCCAGATCATCACCATCACAGGCACTCGCCGCCCTTGTGGATCAGAGGGAGACTAGCCACCATGCTACTAGTTTGGTATCGCGACGGTGGTGGATCTTGATGTTGGTTTACTCTTAGCTGGGCTTCCTGATAGAAACGCCGGACTCCTTCTGGACCTGGAAGGGCCTGCCAGTGGAGTGAATCTCCTCGCCGTAGACCGCAGCTCGCCACCCAGTAACACTTCCCAGCCACGATGAGGCGGTAAGCTGTTGCGACACCTGGGCATTACCCATATTATCGCACGATACATACATACGATGGAACCTATGTCTATGTCCAGAATTTTTGAATTAAATACTTAATCATTTCAACGTATAACGGGAAAAACCGTAGAACTATGAGTTGGTTAGTCTTTTGTTACTTCATTAGAACCGTTGAGTACTGCTAGTGATTCTTGTTGGTGATGACGTCGAGCGAAACCTTCTGGAGCTCCGACGTTAAAGCCAGCTGAGTCATAGAAATATTGTAAACCGTTATGGATTTCTCAGATGGTTTTCTTTTTACCTACTGCTTCATTCTTCTCGGTCCCAAAGTATATTAGCAAATAAGACTGGTGAAATTCCATCTCGCAATACTTATACTTATACTGCCCAAGTGCTACCATTATAGCTTATAAATCATAAAGAACACAACTTGGCCATCTTATGATAATTCTTGTCACTTACCTAACGCTGAGAAATCGAAGAATCCAAGTGAATGACACCGATGCTGATGCGCCGCCGCTTTCGGACGAGATCTCATGCTTCCCTTGCCGGCCTATCGATTGTCCCGAGGCCTTGGTGGTACTGTTCGGTGGTGGCCTTTTACGTTGCTTCATTTCGTCAGTTTTGTCTTCTACCAGCACAGATATGTTGTAGATAACACTTATGTCATGTTGGTAGCCAAATCTCGTTCGTCATGTGTTAATATCTTAGTGGTCGTGAAGAGCATCTCAGTGCTGTTTTGTGCTGTTACTGAAGAAGTACTTCTTAGGGTTCATCTTTCACATCTGGGTTTTTCTGATATGTATGGATACAATCAAGGAAGTTATGGGTAGGTTTTTCCGTTTACTTATCGCTTATTGCTTGTTATTATTTTTGCTTGTTTTGCTGCTTTGCTCTGTATAACTCTTCCCCTTTTCTAAGTCAGTATTTTTGCTAGTGGACCTCTCTGTTCTTATTTTGTTTCTGTTGTTTTCAACCCGTGGTTGGAGTAAGCTCCTTCGTGACTTCATTAGGAAGAAACTTCGGAGTCTTTGATTATCTTCTGAGGTCTACTAGATATTTGATCGTGTTTTGGGAACAACACTCCGCTGCTACTTTGTACGGAAAGCAACTGGTGAAAGAAGAAGTACTGAATAGGGATTGCCGAGCTTTATGATTGCCTTTCACTATCTTGAAGATCCATTGATTTTTTGAAAGTATTTAGAATCTTTATTGCTTACCATTAGCCTTGTTGTTACAGTTATCGTTCTTGTATCATGAAAGTCAAGAGTCCCTTAATTACGATCATAACTGTGCATTCTATTTAAGCTAGTTGAAAACTAAGTTATG
This sequence comes from Angiostrongylus costaricensis, assembly GCA_900624975.1. Taxonomy (NCBI): domain Eukaryota; kingdom Metazoa; phylum Nematoda; class Chromadorea; order Rhabditida; family Metastrongylidae; genus Angiostrongylus; species Angiostrongylus costaricensis. The sequence continues at coordinate 45,679 of UYYA01004671.1, forward strand.
CTACTTGTTGGCGCGCTACAGTTCCAGGGTGCTGTTGGATAGTTCATATTTCGTTGGTGGCTGAAATCCGGAACTAACTTTAATTTCAGGAATTACGGATCGGCCTACACCGCTGCAGCAGCAGCAGCAGCTGTATACGGAAATCTAGGTGTTGGACAGTCTGCTTCACAAGCACAACAACAATCGAGCAGTGTTTTCGGGTCAGTCTAAACGGATCCTATTTAGTTTCTTAATTGTGAGGTCCATTTAAAATCCGTTTTATTTGAGTTCCTTTTTATGAGGTCCATCGAATTATACTACTGATGTATTTATTTATATGATCTTATAAACTGATCTCCTTAAACTGACGCGAGCTTGGTACAGGTCTTCGTTGTCGTTGTCCTTGTTTTTGATGTTACTGATCGATGGCTTACGTTTCGGCGACTTCGCCTTCCTCAGAGCTGCGATGTTACGTGTGGGACTTAACAAAAAAAAAAGTCCCACACGTAACATCGCAGCTCTGAGGAAGGCGAAGTCGCCGAAACGTAAGCCATCGATCAGTAACATCAAAAACAAGGACAACGACAACGAAGACCTGTACCAAGCTCACGTCAGTTTAAGAAGATCAGTTTATAAGATCATATAAATAAATATATCAACCATCTAGGCCGAGGTTTATAGAAAGTCGGTTTTCCCAGTTATACTACTGATGGATGCTAATGGTCCTATAGCATGTTATGGAGAGTTTACAGGTCTTCAACAACAAATCCCTACGCTACGTATAGCAACTCTGTGGCCGCTTCTTATGGTTATGGGAATCAATCCACAAGCGCTGCCTCTATGTACGCGGCCCAAGCTGCACAGGTCCATATGGAAGCTTTTTCCTTCAGACGTTGTGATCCCGAATCATCTAATATTAAGGCACAAGCGCAGGTTCAGGCTTCGCAAGTGAGTCGTCTATCCGCCGATGCTGCATATGCAGCAGCGGCTGGCGTGGCGCAAAGTCAGTACTCTGCATTTAGCGTAGGACAACTGGCAGGTATTGTACCACATAATATTTGTCTGGATGACGCAATTACTAGTCATTTGTTTGTATTCGCTTATTTATTGAAGGGTTTGGCTCTCAGTCAAGTGCTGGAACCACTGTTGGATATGGCAGGCCGACAGCGTCAGCTACGAGTCAAGCTGCAAAATCACTTGCAGCTCTTGCAAATGCTAACAAGTCCGCCCTTACAATTAGTAAGTGGTTTCTTTACTCTTTACTTTCTTTTCTGGGATTTTATTCGCGTCAGTGAAATGGACTCCATGTAAGTTGGACTGGTTAATAAGCTGACTGCATAATGACTGAATGGGAAATCTCGTTCTTTTATGCAACCAACTAAAATTTTAATCCGCAAATTTCCATGTATTTCCCTACCCTTTACCTACTCAGATACTTCAGTGGTCCTTCTCTACGAGTTTTGCGAGTCCCTCCCCACTACGAAACCAATTGAGCGAATTTTTCTATGGCCTCTTGTCATACACTTAGTTGGGTTTCTGAACGAAAACGGTGAACTCTACAACTTAGTCTTAACCTTTTTATTTACTGCCTATTCGTTTTCATAGAAGGGTATTTTGCGAAATATAACTACTATAATGCTGAGATATTTGCAAAATTCCGGACCGCAGGTGTCTGCGGTGGGGAACGAACGCGCTATTGTTCTTTCCGGGGAGTAACGCGTTCACCACCACACCATTCGGGTCCTTCGTTTTGCCTGTCTCTCAGCTAGTTCTATCGATCTTTTGCAATCATCAATCACCCGTCAACGGGATTGTTCTGGGAAGCCCAAATCGGCATTGAATCCAGTTAAGCTGATGCTGTAGTTATAATCACAATCTTAACCTTTTTATCTACTTCTTATTCTTTTTAACGGCAGGGTATTTTGATGGCAAAAGATCGACAGAACTAGCTGAGAAACAGGCGAAACGAAGGAGCCGCATGGTGTGGTGGTGAACGTGTTACTTCCCGGAAAGGACAATCGCGCGTTCATTCCCCACTGCAGACACCTGCAGTCCGGAGTTTTGCAAATATCTCAGCATTATAGTAGTCTACAGCTTAGATAATTTTTTGAGGATGACCTTTTCTTCAAGGTTAAAAACTAAACTATTGTGAAAACTGCCTTTTGACTGTTCCTACCTGTCAATGAAATGTTTTAGATTCTCCGAGTTCATATTCGAACTATGATGCTGCTGTTTATGCAGCTGCCTCTTCTTATCTTCATTCGAAGGCAACTGGAACCTCAAACATGTGGATGAGTAAGAAACCAAGTCAGTACAAGTGATCATTTTTAATTATACAGCCGTAAAGTGCGTTCTAGAAATGACGAAGTGTTTAGTGATACAAATGATAGAAAAAGTAGCTGGAACAGGCGAAACGAAGGACCCGCATGTGGTTGTGAACGCGTTAGCCCGCGGAAAGGGTAATAACGCGTTCGTTCCCCGTCACAGTCACCTGCGGTGTAGAGTTTTCGAAATGTCCCAGCACCTTTGTGCCTATAATTTCCGTAATATCCTGCCGTGAAAAATTGAAGTAGGCAGCAAATAAACATTAAACGAAGTGCTAAGCTTTAAGTGCTTACCGGACGCCCTTTTAGTTTCTCGGATTTCATTAAGGTACATGAAGGACTATGCGTATTTTTATGTCCTTCTCTCGGTATGAAAGAGAAGAGGGTTGCGCTATAATTAGCTTGTAAACTATTAACGCATTTGCGACATAACCAGATTTTTGGACAAATGCCGATGTTTTCGATTGCAAATTTTTGGGAGCAAGTTGAAAATAGACATCTTGACATATTTTCAGAACAGGCTCCGTTTTATTGCTTTAAGCACGTTTGTAATTCTTTTAAAACATCGTATTTGTCTCAATTTTGTTTGAGATTAGTCTTCCGAAAAACTTGAGTTTTAACTCTATTTCCTAGTAGTTCCCAGGATCGACTTTCTATTAACCTCGCCATTGGAACATGAATGTGTCGTTTTCTCGTTCAGCAATTACGAGGTTTTTAAACAGCATACATTTACTTCCATAGAAAAACGCAATACCTATGGAAGTAAATGTATGCTGTTTAAAAACCTAGCGATTGCTTAACAAGAAAACGACACATTCTATTTCCTAAGTTTCAAGCCGTTTTCCATGTAGAGGCGATGTCACTGTCATCATCAGCTATGCATTTTTGTTCATCGAGATCTATAGATTCTAATGGTTTGCATCTCAACTAATAAAGTTTGTTGTGGGCGGAGATTTGTTAGTTTAGAATTGAAAGGCGACATTTCTCACAAATGTGTTAAAGTATTAACGTTTTACGTTATGAGCTATAGTGTAGTCAATATTTTAAAAACATATCCTTTTTTTCAAGCCTCCTACTTACTGGATTTTACTTATATGTTTGTCTTCATGTTTTATTTCTGTATTTATAACCTAATTTATCAGCTTTAAGTGCTGAATATCACCAGAAAAGTTGTAGGTGGTGTTGGACGAGGTGGAACTTTTGCAAACAAGCGATTCAGTAGTGGCACTGGAGTTCAGAGAGAGGCACAACAGTTTTACTGTGAGGTAATACACTTAGCATAGTATTTAGTCTCCATCTCTTCGTTTCTATAAGAAGGTTGTGTTTTTTGAATGCAACTGAAAAATTGCGATACTCATCATGAGAAGAAAAAACGAATCCAAAAAATCATGTCCATTAAGGATTAGAAGTTCTGAGTAATTTTGGAATTGTTTTTCTTATCTTGAGTGTGTTCATTTCCATTTCTCACTCTAGATAACAAAGCAAGAGGTCAAAACTACACAGGTAATGTTTTTCCATATAGCTTTTCTAAAATCAATTTATTTTTCCCCTTTCTAGTATATGTTTCTTAGAACGTTAATAAGCACTACTTCTTGAAAGGTTTTAAGGTAGTTCTATTATATATTTGTATCTTCCCCGTTATCTCTGCTTCCTATGCGCGCCAAGTAGGCTATTTAGTTTATGTTTCCCATCTAGGTGGTCTTTTATATGGGCACGTAGTGTTATTCTCGTTTCGCCAATATTTTCGTCCCCACACGCTTTACAAGAGAGCGGGTAAACTCTTGGTGGACTCTTGCGGTCACCATGTCTGCCATCAGGGCAAGTTATTCAATTTGGCGCTGTGCATAAACGATCATACAGGCGGTTACGAATTAGCTGACGTTTTGGGGTGGTAAGGAATAACAATGCCGTCTCTCGTGGTTATACAAATTTTCCGTTTTTATAAATTTATATACTGTATTTGTAAAAATTCTTATTTCTGCAATCTAGGTGTGCAAAATTTCGTGCGCCGGCCAACTTACATATAAAGAACATCTGGAAGGTCAACGTCATAAAAAGAAGGAAGCCTTGGCAAAAGGAGAGAACAACCCAAGTTTACCAAAAAGCAAGGTTGGTTTGTTACATGAGCCATTGTTTACATTGTCGACTTTCTATTCGCCGCGCCAGTGCTTATAAAGTTTCCATTTTTTCACCATCCTTTGCTTTATTTGTACTTTGGCTGCTGCCAGTGGATTGAAACAAGATTCTAGAAGCTAGTAAATTTTGATTCGATGTTGACTTTAACAATTGAAGTCTATGCTCCTTAATAAGGTGCCTGTAAGTATACTCAGCCTTGTACGAAAGTCGCTGTGCTAGTCTTGCACATCCTAGCCGGAAACAAGATCTATGTTGCCACTCGTACGGAAAGTGTCATGTTCTTCGTGTGTTGTGTCTTGAATGAGCAAAACATTGTGCAACTGGCATGTGGCGGAAAGAAATGTTTTTTATTCGCTGATGCATCCTTGAGTCACTTGGTGATGACTTGTATATACTTCGGACACAAGTGGTTTTTGATTTTATGTGATATGTCTGAATGTTACTTGAATACAAGGATGCGTCATCTTTCTTGGTGATATGGACTACAGCATAGTTCCCATACGTTTCTCTCTCGCGCAGTCGTTCATGGTGGAGGTCTGCTTCGAACAAGGTGACGTACTCTAGGCCCATTCCGAATTCTTAAAATCGATTTTCATCTGCCAACGCAGATGGTTGATTTTGGCCACGAACACGTCCGCCCATCCTTTTTATGATCTTCCGAGAAAATGCTTGCATTCTCATGGAATCTACTGCACTGTTCTTTTCGTCCATCTATCATCTCTTGTTGTTATGTGATGAGTACATACGTGCTTCGGGATTCCGAAAATCTGATTTGCGCATTTTGGCTGAACGTTTTGAGTGCTGTCTAAGTTTCAGAGAACTTCATTCAAGCAGTCTGTGAGTGGTGCGCAGATTTCTTGACGTGATTGAAGTATCAGCCCACGTTTCTGCTCCATAAAAGAACGCTGGGTGGGCTGTTGGACCGAAAAGGTGAACGCAGAGTTTTGGGTGCGTTTGTTGGTCAGTAGCTTTTTTGTGTGCTCGAATGCGGCCCATACTGCCTCCTTCCGTCTTATTCGTCTTCCATGTTCTCCATATTCACTGGACCTCCAAACTCTACGACGAGATGGCAGAAGTAATCAGAGGCCCATCCAGTTTGAGTTCCTTATCTTCGCACCACTGGACCTTAAGATTTTCGTCCTATTTATGCGCTGTCGAATTTTTTTCCCGCATTGTTGAGCGTTGAGCTTCGTACCTGCTTCACTAGTACCAGCAAAGATGATAATGTCATTTGCGAAACGAGGATTTGATAGTTGTCTATCAATGCGTATGCTCTTCTCTTACTAATCGAGTGAATTCATTATCCTCTGCATTGCAGCAGTAGGAGGCTTTGGCGATATTGTACCGCCTTGTCGAACTCCTTTTCCTGTCAGTGTGGTAAAGGGTCGATGGAAAAGGTGCGTATTCGTCCTGCAGTTCCAATAACAGTCTGCTACTATTCGTTTATAGAACGGGTCCACTCCTTGGTGGACAAACACTAATAGGATTGCATTCGTTTTGATAGTGTTAAACTTGTCTTTGCAATCGGTAAAGACTGGAAAAAGAGCAGATGGTGCTACACACATACTTCTATGAGCCGCGACTCGGTATTGATGTGTTTTTTGCTGCAGAATCTGTGGGAGTTCCGCTTACTCAACTGATTGTGCCTCATACAAGGTCTTCGATGTGCGCAAAAGGATAATCTTCGTGACGAACTTGTAGAGTGCACTTAACAGGCACATGTGACGGTACTTACGAGGATCTCTTTGGTCACTCGTCTTGCGTAGGATGACCGTTTGCGACGTCCTCCGGTAGTCTAGTGTATTTCCCTGAAGCTAATATGTCATATGGGTTACGAAGTGTACAAGTAATTTGTGGGTTCCAGTTCTATGGAAATCGACGGTGATATTATCGGGTCCTGGACCTATGCCTGTTATCATGCTTCCTATCGCGACTCTAACCTTAGAGTATGGAATTCCCGAGCAGTTTTTCATGGGTAGAGATTCCAGGGTGCGAGATAAGGATTGTGGTTCGGAAAAGACTGCTATAGGATTTTTCCATTACCAATTTCTTACCATAGCGGATGTAGTGATATTTCCATCATCATTGATCAAGAGGATAGCGGAACATGGTAGCAGAGATCCCGATGATACTTCTTCAGACTTCATCATTTTTCAGCTGCTTCCAGTTACTTTTTTGCCTCTAATGATGCAAATGCTACACAAACCTTTTACTACTAACATTAGCCATATTAGATGTGTTGCAGTCGTTAAGCTTCGGCTTCCTTCTTTTTTCGAACAACTACTTAGTGATAATGGAAATCCGCTTTAAACTTCATAGAACCGTCCCAACGGTTTACCACCGCAATGTCGGGCTGCGATGTACAACGGGGAAATTCATCCCCCAGCAGAGCCTCCCAAGCGGAGAAGGAATCTGGCATTTCCATCAGGAAAGCCAGCTAAGAGTAAACCAATGTCAGGATCCGCAACCGTCCTGGTAACATACTAGTCGCATGGTGCAAATCTCCCTCTGATCCACAAGGACGACGACTCCTTGTGATAGTGACTGCCTAGGGTAGACTTTGCAAGGCTGCCCTCGGGACTGCAGGGAACCACAATAGCTAAACCAACAAAAGTCCAAAAAAAAATGGAAATTATGCTGGTTTCCGCGCAACAACTAGTGAAGACGTGCAGTCCAAGTATCCAAGTGACGAAGTGTCTGAGGAACAGGTGAATTCGCTGCAAGCTCAGTCCTTTTTAAAAGAGCTTCTAGTTCTGGATGAGGTTTTCTTTTATCTGGCAGTCATACGAGAAGAGGACTTTTTTTGAGAAAGTCCTCGTCTTGCACAACTGGTTTCGTGTTTCTTGGACGATAACAGGAGATCGTTTCCAGCCTATGGCTAAACTTAATCTTGAATGCACTGCGAAGCCCAGGTAACACTGAGGTGTCAAAATGCTACCATTTTCCGTTCGTGAGAATATGATTGATCTCCGCATGAGTCGTGCCGTCAGGTGACTCCTATTTCCATTAGCGATTTCCTCTCATCTTGAGAAATGAGTCCTCATGGATGAGGCATGCTGTGGACAGCAGTTCTACAACACTATTTCCGCTCTGATTTCGTTCTCCCATTCTGATTTTCCCTATCCCATTAATTTTCGTTGGCCGTTTCTAATCCCTCGTTGGAGTTTCCAACAATTTATGGAAGGGCATCTTGTAGCGGATTAGGTGTTCCAACTGATTGTAGAACTCATCCAGTTCACTCTCAACGGCAGCACAAGTTGGTGAGTAGCAGTTGATCATACTGACTTTCTCATCACGCAGAAGTTTGAGACAAAGAATGGGCAAACGCAGGGATTTTGTACGAGGCGACTGTATGGGAAATAAATTTGTATACGAAAGAGCTAACGCCTCCAACATTTCCTAATGGAAATTTCCTTTCTGGAATGACAAAGGTAATTGGCATGTCGGTCTTCCTTGTTTTCATCTCTTATGGGGCGTACACATGGAATTTAATGAAACCAGCGGCCTCAAGAAGAGCGTAAAATAATAGTTGGCTTCTGAAGAAACTGTTCGTGTGTTATAGGTATGAAATAAAAGGCACTCTCCATGGTTTATTGAGGGCATACTCGTTCTATCCGTTTCTGTCATTGGAATATTTTTTCATCGTTCTCTATCATCACTTTCATGCTGTGCAAACCGAGATCTGATCGCCTCTCACCGGTTGTGTCAGTATACGACGTCGTTGATGGGGCATCCACTGTGCAACGTGCGGAGACTGGAACTTTGCTAGTGTAGCCATTGTGGTTCACTGGAATCTATAGGTTGTTCTAGCTGAAACTTTCCTAAAATCTTCATCATCGCAAGCACGCGCCGGTTTTGGATCAGAAGGAGATTTACTACCTTGCAACTAATTTGGTACCAAAGCGGTGGTGATTCCTGGTACTGCTTTAGTCTTTGCTGCGCTTCTGAATTGAAATGTGGGACTTCTCAGTCGGCTCGAGAGACCATTCTGGGATCAATCTCCCTCTGCACATCGCATTCCGACGCCCAGGAACACCTCCCAGCTGCCATGAGGCAGTAAACCTTTGGGAGAATATCTGGATGTTAATAGGAACAAATCAATTACGTAATCAATGTGTGGAGATCTGTTTCGAGCTTAAAAGAAGATCGACTTCTATTTCTGAAAGATTACTTTTGGAAGCGACTCCATAAAAATGTGGTGCCGCAGACCTTTTTGTGAAACCGTCATAAAGTTTTAGCTTTCTATCCACGTTTAGCGGAGGAAATTGGAAGGAGCATCTTTTGAGGAGTTTTGTAGGAACTGCAATGAATGGTAATTTTTTAAATATTTCACGATGCATGATGACCATTCTGCGTGAAGTCGTGAAGTAAGAAATTATGGAGAGGGAGTACAGAAGGATATGGTTGCAGAAAGAGCTTTTTTGAGCCTACCCTTTTTTCTGCCATAAATATTATATTAGAAGAATTATAAATGCGTGTAAGCAGCAAACGTACAAAATTTATGACGTAAAGGTGGAGTAGTAAAACTACTTTAGTGCCCGGAAGCAACAGCACTATGAGCAAGAAATAGTGCCATTCTTAATCACTGAACCCAAAACGCCATTGTGAAGTTTGCACTACAGAGAGTGCAAACATGAATTCATGAACTGGAAAACCAATTCGTAACATCCGTTCCACGTGTTTTCAAAGTAAATTTTTCGAACTGAATGGATTAGGTGAATTTCTGATGGTCATTAATCATGATTTTATTCAGCTCCTCAGATTAGTATTGTAGTTCTCCGTTAGGCATTTGCTATTCCATGTGAATCCTGACTAGTGGCTCTTTTATTTCACAGAATGCATTCATAATGCTATGTGTTTCTTCATGTTATCGAATGCAACTTATTAAGTTTGACATTACTCTCTACTTAAATGCAGCAAAAACTAGTGCAAGTAACTGTTTTGTTTTCTGCAGATCCGGAAAACAAAAGAAAGTCGTCAAAGTGTCATTCATTTTCAAGTGGTTGTTGTTTAAAAAGTGTAGGCACTTTGGCTACTGTACTTGCCACGAATGAGCGTTACCGTTGTTTAGGTGTCATTTCGCTGCGACCTTTGCAATGTCACTTGTACCGGCCAAGACACTTATAACGCCCATGTTCGTGGTGCGAAACATCAGAAAACACTGACTTTGTGCAAGAAATTAGGGAAACCTATTCCATCTACGGAGCCAACTATTATTCCTCCATCAGAAATGGGTGGTGTTATCCCACCGCCACCGAATGCTGTTAATACAACATCATCCTCCAATACAAACGTGTCTGGAAAGAGGGTACGTTTTGATGTGGACTGGATATAATTTGGTGCGAAGATCATTTACTACAGTTGTTATAGGTGGTGGGTATATCAACTGTAAATTTTGTTGGAGGAGCAAAATTGTCTACAATAGCTGGTCAACTAGAAGCGAAAAAGCAACAGGTTTTACAACCAGTTGGCACTGCAGGAACGAAGGCCACTGAGGAGTCTGCAGTGCAGACAGTTAAGGGACAGACAGAAGAATTACAGGTTGTTGTTGTTGTGTTTTATTTAAAAGGTTTGCACTGTAGGTAACATTTAGGCACTGATTGCTGCGGAGCAAAATTTGAAGCCAGTTGGTGAAGAATTTGTAGAAGCACAACGAGATGCTACCGGAAAACTTCTTCAGTACCTGTGCAAATTGTGCGACTGTAAATTCAGCGATCCAAACGCAAAGGAAATTCATTTAAAAGGACGCAGACATCGCCTACAGTATAAAATGAAGGTTTGCGATGTTGTGGTTCTTGTTCCGAATTTCCTCTTTTTTCTGATTCATGTGGTTATGTTATCTTTTGAATTTCTTCGTTTTTCATAGGTGGACCCAAATTTGGAAGTGGAGGTTAAGCAAACAACGAGCCGACGTGGTTCTAAGTACGAACGTGGTCGTGGTTCTATGGGTGGAATGATGGCTCGAGGTGGTCCGCCACCTCCCCCATCCGGGTAAGCATTTTTGTGCTTATGATTTTTTTTTCACTTTTGGAGTTGTTTTATTATCATTGTTATGATGCTGTTTTTATTTTGTGTGGTTTTTCCTACCAAAATTTGGCTGTCAAAATTGGTCAGATTTGCATTGGGACTGTTTTAATAAAACTATTGACGTCTACTAAAACATAAAACTGATGTTAAAGAATACCTGTTCCACGGAACGTTGGTCTTTTTGGACCTATAGTTCCTGGCATACGTGGCCCATGGTTTGGCAATGGTCCTATTGATGGTAGAAGATTCGAAAGTACGGATGACCGCCATGTCCAGGTTAGGCGATATTATCTTAGTTCCTGAGTTGATATGGTTAGTACTTGTGGCTAAAAGCGGTTTGCCAATGATGTTTTTATTCTAGGCGAAGCATACATCGATTTATCCCAACGACGAACAACTTACTGTTATTGAGAGTCTTGTTACTGAAACAGAGAAGGCTCTTAAGAAAGTTTCTGATTACTTCAACGAGCGGTTTGTTTATTTTTTAAATCTATGTGAATTGTTAAAGAATGATAAACTGGTATATTTGTTTCTTTCATTTTTAGCGAATTCTTTTCTAGTGATCGACCAGACACCAAGCCTGTAGCAACGAACTCAAGCACGACTGACACAGGTGGGGAGGGCACCAAGGAAACGGCAGCACCAGAAAAGGATCGTTTGCTGAAAGGTGTAATGCGTGTAGGAATGCTATCGAAAGGACTGCTTCTTAAGGATGATACTGAGGTTTGTTCAGAGGTGTCTTAAATACGACAATTTCTCTAGGAGAATTTGATGCTATGAAAATCACTAGATCTAAAACTGAGGTCTGGTTCTTCAATTACTTGGACTTCGCGTTTTTTTTCTAGTAAGATGACATCTTAACGTTTCAATATTACAACGAGTACAGTGATGTTAATGGACATAGAACTGCGGAAATTTATAGTGTATAGAAACGGAAATAGTTTTTTTTAACAAATGAATTGGTGTTTTGTTTTGTGGGAACCTGCTGTTTAAAAGCATATTTTTACATATGAAGTGCAATTTACAAATAGTAAATGGTAGGTGGGGGGTAGCACAATGGCAGTAGTGCGGATCATCGCGAGAACGGTGATAGTATGATCCGACTCCGAGCCTGCCAAACCTGCGATCCTATCTGAGTAGTGAAATTGGTGCAAGATTTGTCTGGGGAAAATCATCTCTTCACTATTTGCAGTCCAAGTGGGGACGCCGTTGCCCTGCTATTTGGGAGTTAAAAGGGGAATCGACTCGACCGGCATTCAGAGACCATAGTGACAAAATGAAAATTTTCAATCAGCAGCCGAAGGCACACGTAAAAATTGGAAGACCTTAGAAGGTGATGGATGCTAGGAAACGAATCGAGTGTGGGAAATGATGGGGTCGGCAACCCGTGATGACGGGTCGTGTTAAAAGTAAACTGGTCAGAATTATCTGTCGTTCAGTTAATTTCTTAGAAGAATCGTCAAAACGTGGGAGTAAAGAAATTTGAATAGATCCGGAGATATTTCGAGACCTTCATCTTTTTAGGATCGAATTTAGACTTAATAATTTATTCCCTTGTGCAGAGCGGAATCTTTATGCCATTCCGTGAAAAAGGCCACACTAAGAGAAACAGAAACTACTCGTACGATTCGTGGTCATCGACTGTTTATCTCATTCGTACCATACTGTCTTCGTTAGCTGACGGTTATTTCCGTATCACTAGAGTAATTGAGAACTTCAAAATTTCTCATCTCTAATTAATCTCGTTTCCAAAATTCGAGCATTGATTGAAATGTTGGAATTTAAAAAATACGTTTCATGAGTTCTGGAAGATCCAAATTCCACTTAGTAGAATAGGAGAACTTACACCTCAATAGTGAACATCTATGGATTCCAGTTGTTTTTGGTTAAGCTGGTAAACATCGCTTATTGCTGGGATATGCGAGTTTAGAATTTGGTTTAGTTTAGGCGATGGCTGTTATCTTCGTGCTATATGTATTGAAAATAATGCGCATGATGTGAACACTGTGAATAATTCGTGCTTCCGTTGAGGTAATAATTCAATTTCTTTCAGGTACATTTAGTTGTTCTGTGCTCCCATATACCAGGATGTTCTCTTTTGAAAGAAGTAGCACTTCTCATTCCGCTTCATTATGAGGTACGTTTCGCTAGCACAAACATGCACAATATGTATTTCTTTGGATTGTTCATCCTTCACGAGGTTGTTGTATAACGTTTACTCGGTTAACGTTTCGACTATACTTGGTATTCGAGCGTTGCTCCTCTCAAGAAGATTCGACCCGCACGATTGCGAAGACATAGTGCGATGACGAACTTCTGTCGACCGTCGGATCATCGAATCATCGACTTTGAAGAAGACGAAGACGTCTAAACGTTAGACGAATAAAGGCTGTGTGGCAACTTCGCGTAAGCTGAACAACCCAAGGAAATATATTGATATTTCAAGTCGAGGTTAAAGGGAAGTCGGTATAGTAAAGCATGCTCAATATAGTTCAGTGGTAGTGAATGTTGTTCACAATGTATGCCTGCCTACCTATGGTTGCATTGCTAATGTGTTTGCTTTTCAGAAACCAGAAGGCTCAACAGTTGAGTTATCTGTGGAGGAGTCAACGGCGTCGATGATTTTGCGTCAGAGTTCTGTTCCCGTACAGTGTCGCATTACTCTAACGTCTCGTGAATTCAGAGAGGATGTGTTAGGCAGTACGTTTCTTTGTCACTTTCTTGAACTTTGTTTTGTATATTTTGTAGGAAATAAAGCGGAAGGAGCGATTATTTTCAAATAAAGTACGAAGTTCTTTGGTATACTACTTGTGTCGTTGGCGGTGTGGATGTGCTTACATGCGTAATATGTATCTATGTATATATATGCATGTATATGTATATACATATATATGCATGTACACATATATGCACACATGCTTTGTAGAAGGTGTTAGAAACGTTATACTCGTTTTAATCACGCCTAACTTATAAGAATTCAACGCATAATGGCAATTCACATTCGGCTCTGATGTTTTACACCTGTTCTAAAGGTGCGTGTGTGACGTCTGCTATTCGAATTCAGTGATCTTTATGCATGTATTTTGTATTTTGAGTGTCTCGGTCTATTGTGTGCATATAGTTTTAGTTCCTTTTGTTTCTTAACTGTTTATCGACTTTATATATCAGGTTGTTCAGAAATAAATGAGTATTTTAAAATATTTAGTTTTAAAGTATTTTATACTAATCAAATATTCTTTGTACCTCGCAATATTATATATCATTAGAAAGTTGATTTCATGCCCTTTCTAAACATGTCTTTGTATCCTGTGAAAAGTTTTTTTTTACCAGTTTTGAGCTTTGCAATTTTAGATGTCAAGAACGAGTTTTCATCAATTTTTTATAAGTTCAAGGTCGATTGTAGTGCAGCAGAGACGGCTGGAACCATTAATGAAGTTTTGGGGAGGGTAGTGTAGGTGAATCAGCAGCGCTAACATGGTTCCGGCAATTCCGATCTGATGTGGTGATTTCGACCTTAGAGATACGGAGGGATGCGTACGTCCCAATGAACTTGACGACGAAGAATTGAAGGCGCTAGTGGAAGCAAACACGGGAACAATTGTTCGAGAGCTCGTTCATCTCAATGGTTGTATTGCGATCAGGCGGCACAGCACTTCCCAAAGCCGAAGTTGCACCAAAAAAGGTTATAGTGACTGTTTGGTGGTCTGCAGTCGAGTTGATTCATCAAAGCTTTTTGAGTCCGAGTGAAACGATTATGGTAGAGAACCATTGCCAACAGATCGACGAAATACAGCGTAAACTACAACGATAGTCAACAGAAAAGGATCATTCCTCCACGACAAAGCCCAGCCTTACGTAGTGGAGCCAGCGCTGCAGAAGTTGGACGAGTTGGGCTATGAAGTTTTGTCTCATCCACCGTATTCACCAGAGCTCTCGATTACTGACCATCACTTCTCCAAGCATTCGCCAACCATGATGACGTAAAAAATAACTTCAAGGAATCCATCGCTTCCAGAACGCCAGGATTTTATGCAAATGAATAAATAAACTTGTTTCTCGTTGACAAAAATATGTAGATTGAAATGGTTTTTATTTTGATTAATAAAATTTTGTTTGAAGCAAGTTATGACATTTTAAATAATACATTTAAAAACGCTCATTTCTGAACAACCTAATACCAGCTAAATCAACTGGGAGTATCTTTTTCATGTAAAAAATGAAAACAAAAACTTGTTTCTTCGTTACTAATGAATTTCTAGGGAAAGCATAGTCGATGTGATTTGTCTAATCCAGCTTTAGAGAATGATTTCCTTCAAAAAAGGCGATTGTGACAATTTTCACTGGGGTGGTGATAAACACGCTTTCAAAACGCAGCGGTGTATTTTCAAGCACCACCATGCCGACAACGATTACTCGACGGAATGTTATTCAACCGAGAATTGAGCAACGTTCTTTCGTTATGGGTTCAGGGGAGTGAAAGATGGTCTACGGTATTCTAAAACCAAAGTAACTTACCAGCGTCTCGGCAGTGAAATCATTATTCGTCATCGAATAATTCTTTCTCCATCCGTGAAAGAATGAAAAATAGAAGACGCTGGTTCACTAATTATTTCCAATACATTCTACCAATTTTATCAATTGTTATGTGTTGAGACCATCTTTCATGCAGTGGGTTGTTGCGTTTTACAGACGCAGCGCCTCCACCACCCCCTGGAGATGCCCTAGACAAAGAGGTTTGCCTCAAGGCACTGGCTCAGCTACGCCACGCTAAGTGGTTTCAGGTTTGTTGCTCGTCACCTTTTGACCTCAAACACATTGATTGTTTTGCTGCATTTCAACATCGTTTGTACTGGTGACAAGCTAAACCTATGGTCTGAGATATATTAAAGAGACTTCCCTGTTATTCTTTGGTTGTTTTATGTTTTATGTTTTTTCTTTTTCGGAATTGGATGGTGTTGTTCTAAAATGAAACTGTAAGGAAAGAAAGCTCCTCCTGAGAAAAGATAAGTATATTACTGGAAACTATGGAACCACAGTTTCGTAATGACGTCATAAAACATATTTTCGAAAAAGGTGGTCATATAGCTGCTAGAGAAGCGTAATATGTCACAGTTAGCGGTTCCCATGTTTTTATTCGATAATCAAATCCTATTTTTGCTACTCCTTTCGATAAAGTCGTGTACCACAGTGTAATTTCCTAAACAATGTAGAAATAGGTGTACGTCCACCAATCCTGGTGAAACACTAACTGTACTACTTTGCACAATAGTGGTGTGAAATGATGTTAAATTGGCCATTGTCAATATGAACTGATAGTGTAGTTTAGTCATTCCTGACAATCGCGCTTGTAATTAATTTCTTGGTTTTTATTTTGAGAAGGGTTTCATTTTTTTTCCTTAAGTATTGTTGAAGTCGAAAGCACATTGTATTTTCGTTGACCTAAGTTGGAACACTCACAGTTTACAGGATTGGCTTCCTATAAACTTCGCCATTGAGTTACAAATGCGTCGTTTTCTTGTTTAGAAATCGTGAGGTTGTTATACGGTGTACATTTACTGCCATACAAAAACACAGTACAACGAAAGCTGGCGTTTCGGCAGTATCGCCTTCTTCAGAACCTGGAAGGGTGCACTGGTACGTAATTCGCTAGGTTAGACGACTCAGTGACACACACAGAAAGATGAGAATCTATATGGCAATCATATAGTCAACAGCTTCTCAAAAACCCACCGCTTTTATATGCCTTCACCGGGGAAGAACAGCTGATTGTAGTTGCATACGGTTGATGACTGCATCACGCCACATCACAAGTCAATGCAAACGTACGGGTTCTTCGAGAAGCCGTTGATCATGTGATTGCTACTATGGATTCTCATTTTTCTATTTCTGCTGTTGAAGCATTTGACCTAGTAAATTACGTATCACTATCCCTTCCAGGCTCTGAAGAAGGCGATACTGCCGAAACGTCAGCTACTGTTGCATTGTGTGTGGGTTTTTGCGTGGAAATGTGTGCTGTATAATAATGTCGCGATTGCTGAACAAGAAAACGACTTACAGTTTATTCGTATTAATTACGCAATAAGTATTTATAATCATCTTGGGGTTTGTTCACTAGCTTTATCATCCCATGAATACTGTAGCGGTTTCTTTTCGGAATTATTTCCCTTAGATGGAGAGCGGAAATTTCGGAGTTTTCCCTTCTACGACAAAATATCATTTTGTTAGCTTGCTTTTCTAAAAACAATACGTAAATGGCGAAATTGAATGTTCTGTAATATGCGAGATACCTTGCCAACTTTTCGTAAGAATTCATAGCTATGAACTTATTACTTCCGAAATATTGCTAGTTCTAATTCTGTTCCGAAAAGAAATAGGACGCTTATAGCTTGAGATGGAAATACTTAGCATCTTGCTTTTTCAATTCCTATGAAGCTTGCTTTCGACATCGATTTCAACTTTCATTTTTAAACTTCGACCACATCATTTATGAATGAAATTCCTGTTATGAGCATGTAAAATGTGGTAATATAGCTTTTCTATTTTTTATTTTAGGCTAGATGCATCTATCTTCAATCGTGTCAGGTTACACTTCGTATCCTCCGTGATATCCGGGCAAGGATTGAGTCATGGAGACCGCTGAATGACTGGGTATGCTCTTATCCTATATCTTATGAGTTTTAGGCAAACGGTATCTTTGCTTTTTGTACTATCGAATTCACTAGATGTGTGAGCTTCTCGTCGAGAAAGTACTATCTTCTTGCTTGGCGCCGTTATCCGTTGGAGACGCCCTTCGTCGCGTCTTTGAAGCTGTTGCTAGTGGTGTGCTTTTAAAAAGTTCGTTTCTTACCTCGTTTTACGTAGTTTTATTCGTATTTGTTCTATTATTTTTCTCTTTGTTACTTTTCTCTCTCTAATATTTCACTTCTATTTACCGGAGTGAAGTACCACACCATCTTGTGACAAGTTTGGCTGGTGTTGAATTTTCGAGGGAACTGTTCCCTTTTCTGAGCAGTATTCCATATTGCTAGAAGAATTGGTGTTAAAATTAGATCTGATAGATGATTTTAGCACTCAAACCTTTGCTTAAATGCAAAAAAGTGTTTTATACCTATATTACCTCATATTTTCATGTATTTAGGTGATATCTAGGGCTAGTAGTGGAATAACCAACATTACACGTATTCATCTTGGTCACGGAGTTAAAATATGCACAATTAACATCTTGTCTAGCTTGTTGCACAATATTGCTCGAGGATGAGCTCTTCTTAAGGAATACGAAATACACATTTAGAAAATAGTTTTCGTAATTAATCATCCACGTCATACTCTATATGTTGCTACAAAACTGGCTCGCTGTTAACCTTCGGCGTGAGTTAATAATTCTCCTCAATCCTTTTCTTCATGTGCTTATATGCTCAACACCCGATATCGTCGTGTTGGATAACTCCGACAAATCTATTATTCTATTTGTGTTGAATTTGAGCCTCTGGAACTTATTTAAGTGCGCGGTAAATGTCGACACCAATGAGAACTTGTCGTTTCCCTTCGTCAGCACTAAGTCTACGTTATTGCGAGGTTACTGCTCAGTTCTGATCTTAGAAAATGGGTCGCTCTTTACTTGACAGGCGCACACGTATAAACGAAATTATCATCGTACTATTTTTTCAGAGTAGGACGTTTCGCTTGATTTCGTCTTCCTTTGAACCTAGAAAGCTCAGTTAAGTTGACTGCAATTTAGTTTGCCCAATGTCAGCATAACCTCAACAAAAAAAACATGGAGCCTGAATATTTGATGCATTGGAAACAAACTATCTTTTTCACATCGTTTTCTAGGAGTCTTCCACTGAGTTTCCCTTGTTGGGACAACCGTCCATTTACATGAATAGGTAATGTGCCTCTCTCACGTCTAAATACCAGTTTGAGGTATTGTGTGAATTCACGCTTGATAACGAGTCGTTGCTTCGTGGTCCATTTTCGGATCCTTGGAATTTTTCCGAAATGCCTCGAATGTTTTGCGCACTGATGTTTTGGATTCTTACACGAGTATAGTGACTTCTACTTTAAAATTTCCTCCATTATGCCTTCATGCTCTCTGGCTACCTAGAGGAGTGTTCTGTTTGACTTTAACTACCTCAACCACTCCCTCTTTTGCACGGACGTTGAGTGGTCTACCCATTCCACCAATGTATTCGTCCCTACACGATTTGTAGCACATTAGAAATACCGTGTCCGAACTCATGTATTACTGCTCTAGATCCATATTTTTTAGGCGACGGAAGTACTTTGATGAAGAAATTGCCCTCAAGTACTTGGTGTTTCTTCGTACTTCTCCTTTTAAATGTTTTCATTTTGCCTGTTCTTCGATAGTTTGGTGAATCCGTGAGAAAGTACTCACGAATTCCTTGAGATTTTCCGTTAGATTTAAGACGAACTTACAAGTCTTTTTCAGGCGTAAGTAATTTTATTGATATCTGTTTTTAAGAAGCAGTCGCGATCCACCTCTCTCGTGTTTGATATTCTTCAAGAGTTTCGCTCGAAAGCGATCCACAGCATGTTTGGTGCGTATATGTGTTAATATTCATTAGTTTCCAGGACATACATGTTACTGCTGTCTTTGGACTGGAGTTGGAGTTTAAAAGATGCATGCAGTTTCTCCTGGATCTATCAATATGTCAGGGCAATCAGAATATTGCTTTTTGTTCTGTGTTGATCTCATCCCCACCTTCTCTTCTGAATCCGCCAATAACCTGAGACCAATTGAACTTGTTCCAAATGTTGTGAACTGCACGTTGTATTTAGTATAACACTGAAATACGGCAACATATATTTATTGTATGTGCAAGGATGTAGGCAGTTTTCGTTAACATCGGTAATACATGCATTAATTTCAATGCATAGGTGTTTTGAATTAGTTGAACCTCTTCACTTTGTACAACCATGCGGTTCAACAACTTTATTAATTGAAACACAAAGGGCTTAATCTACTGGTCCTTACCAAAGAAGAGAAAATTATTTATCATCTTCCTTTCTCATTGAGGTCTGTATCTCTAGCAGCAAAACGACTGAACAGTCGATGTTTAGTAGACCAGCACGTGAATGTGACCTCCAACAAGTCTTTGATATTAGTGAATGCTGTCGATAAATTGGAAGTTTTAAAAGTATAGATTTGTTCTCAGTTTTCTCCAAATTTGATTTTTGAACTAAAGAAAGATTTGAAAAGCACTTTGGAAAGCTGTTTGTACTTATTTTGTGGTATTTCATAGTCACCTGCAGTTGATGAAAAACTAGATTTTTTGCGAAGATGCTAATATTTCCAGCCGGTCCAGGACTTCCTGATCCATGCGAGAAAGTATCAATAGACGTGTTGGCTCCGCTCACTGGTCAGCAACGAGAAGCGATTACCGCCAGTGCTCAGCATGCTCTTCGTCTCATTGCGTTCAATCAGTTATATAAGGTAGGCGACTTGTTTTAAAATAGATCCCGATCACAAACCTGCTCCTTTAATAGAGATAGGGTCATAGGTTCAACATCGGCTTATCAACTTCTCTGATTTTGGATCGATCATATTGTAACATGACTGCCTGCGGATGTCGATAATATCGACTGGTTATTTAGTGCCCTAGCAAGCGTTTTAAAAGTTAACTCATATTCAAAAGCGGAGAAAATGTACAAATACTCGGCGTATTTTGCAGCTCATGGTAACATGTCTGATGACGAGATTTTTAAGGTATTGGGACTTGAACGATTGCCTGATGTCCGTCCACCATTAACCGATCGTAAGCGACCAATGGACACAATGAATAGGACCTCGGACGGTTTGTGTAGTTAGCATTGTAGTTAGAGTCTTTTCTTATTTGACCTTCATCTAGAACGATGGCAGATTCTTTCGGTAGTAATCGTATAATTTAGTTATCCGAAAGTAAGTTTTCATCTGATGTCCTCAAATGTTTTAGTGGAAATCGCAGCGGATAGCTGAAACTCGTGGAGGCATTTGAACATGAAATCAGGTATTTTCAGAGGTGAAGAAGGACAAGAAAGAAGGAGAAAATAAAAGCGATGTACAGGAGGGAAATTCTAGTGTTGCTATTAAAATGGAGGTTTAAATCGGGCTCCGATGTCTCATTTTTGCTTCTTATTCAATTGTTTTTTCTTCAGTTATTTCCCTTGTAGATTTTTTTAATGTGAGTAGTTGTTAATGTGGGACATCTCTGATGTCCGCAGTTGCCGTTTCATGAAGAGTCTCTTTGTAATGTTAGTCACTTCAGTCATCGTTAATAATATTAATAATGAAGTCAAATAAAGGTATTATTTTGATGTTTCGGTACGCATGAACTATTTGACGAAGCTTCGTGTTGGATTACACCCGACACCTGCTAGCCTCAGACCACTCTTTCTTCCAGCCGATCGATGCGCTCCAGGCACGGCCACCATTGTCCAGAATGCACTCCTTCGTTCAGTGTGAAATCCTCATTAGGCCAACTTATGACGTTAGAAGGAACGTGTTTAGTTTTAGCTGAGGTGTTCTCTAATTTTAGGAAGTGATGGTGCTCGTCGAAGTCATAGATCGAGATTTCAGATGTAGAAGTGCGATATTTCTGTTTGCTCACAATTGAGGATTGAGCTTTAATGTTGCATTTTACGCTTGTGAATTTACTCTTTGGATTCTATGGGGCGGTGTGTGGTTTTTTCTAATTCTTTTTTTTTAACTTTTCGGTTGTCGTGTACCCAAAACCTGGTCAGATATCGCATTAGATTTGTGAACTCACTACCTTCTTTCTTCATTTAGTTATCATTCATACAAGATTTCTGAAGTTTACTGTTTATATGAAAGCCTCCACGCTTTTCCATCCAGTCTGATCAGCTGCTGGGTGGAAATCTGGTAGTTTCTAAAAGAAATATGCTATTTGTCGGATTATAAACTACGCAAGGAGATTGTTGAGTTATGTCAAAGCTCGTTGAATACCGCCCTATTGACTAAAGAATTTGCTTTTAAAGAAGATATCTCGTATGCATACTTTTCTATAGCCTAGGAACCCATCATAGTAGGGTGTCGAGCCACGTGGCACTGACAGTCGAGTAGCTGTTGATTTTTGCGACAACTGTATTGCTTCGTCGCTTAGTTATTAACTTTAACACTAATAGCGTTATTGGATTGTTCTGCAGGATAGGAGTGGATATGAGCTGAGGTGCTACGTCGACGTAAACGCTAGAATCGTTGCTTCTAGCAGTTCCGTGTAGTAGTTTTACGCTATTGGAGCGTTTCCGTTTTTCCTGAGACAAATATGAGGCATCTGGTGAATCTGGTTATCGGCTTCATGGTCAGTGTTGTCAAGTGCAACGAAGACGCTAAGAGGCTGTACGACGACCTTATGGTGAACTACAATCGGCACAGGAGGTTAGTCATAATAGCAACTGATATCCTTCCTAAATATGGATGAAGTGTCACATTAAAATATTCATTGTTCCAATTTCTTATATTTTATTTGTTGGTACGGCCTTACTACATCAGATGCCAAGCGGATCCCGGCACTTCTTTCGTTCGGTTCGCTCTGTCGCATTCATTGCCCCTAATCTCCGGATCTGCGTGTGAATCCTACTCCCACCTCATACTCGAGTATTTTGTTTTTTACAAATGTTGTTGAATTCTGATCAAGTAGATTCCATCTGAGATCCTACGATAGCTCTACTAGAACTCTTCGCATGTCTGCACTACAGATGAGGTCGCCGGCCACTGAGTATGGGACAAAGTTCTTCCAATAAGAAGGATTTTGTACCACTTTCCCGACCTCGGATTGATGAAAGGATTGGTTGGGTAATAGCGGGCTCTAAACAACGACAGTACACTTCTTACTGCATGTGATCGCCAACAAACCTACGCTTCCCGCGTCCTCTTCTGCACTTAAATTCAGGATTTCATCAGGTTACGTGGCACTGTGGTAATTGCGATCAGTTAAACAGTATGAATTAGCTTCTTTAGTGACCGTCTGCGAATGCTTTAGATTGTTTGAATATTATTCTTCTAATCCGGGTTGTACACAAAGTTGAAACTTGTTAAAGCCCGCATAGTTGTAGTGCTGACAATTGTAGAACACAGTATATGATGAAATGGGTGTTTGTCGCGCAGTGGTCGGAGGCGCCCTGCAACACATACGTGGAATCGATCCCCGCTCCCATGACCCACCAAGCCCTCCATTCTTTCGGGGTCGGCAGATTGGCACCAGACTTGTCTGCGAGGATAGCATCACTGGCTCGATACATCGGTAGGTCACTAGGCCACCGCGGGTCATTGTAAAGACCAGATATGCACTCAATCACCTCCAAACCATGCTTAGTGAAGTCGAATGAATGGCACATCCCTCAGAGATTGATTAACGCCGAGAGCTTTAGAGCTTTTATATGATGAAATGGAACCTTCGTTATTAAGCTTACAACAAATCAGTCTAAATTCTAAAGTCTCAACCGTCCCCAATAATGGTCTATTTATTTATCCGTTCTTTTTGTCATTCTACATTCATTTTCATTCCTCTATTCCTGAATAGAGAATCAAAGCTGGCACCATTGAAACCACATTGGAAGATAGTAATATAGGAAATAAAAAAATGCTATCCTCTCAATGCATATTTAAAAGATAACGACTTATCCCCAGTAAGTTTGTTCTTGAGGAAAGTAGCCTGCGAACGACCTTTTCAAAGAAAAATGAGCTATAACCAAGCGTTGAAATGTAGAAGCTGCACCCCGTATAAATGTCACTTGCTTCGTTCAGGCCTGCCAGTGGACCTCATGAACCGATCACAATTAAGTTGAAGTTAAGGCTGAGTCAGATTATCGATGTGGTGAGTTCCATTCTTTGTGTCCGATAAAAATTTCTTACTTTATTTCTCTACCACTCAACATCACATGTTGTGCTAATACTTGCGCTTTTTGCATTCAGTTCGTTTCCTTACATCCGCCTTCGATGAAAGTGTTCGGATTTGCTTATGGGTTTGGCTGCCACATGAATTCTTCGTGTTACCTGATTAGATGCTGGCCGAATAGTTCCTCACTGGAATTCGACGACATATGTGCAAGAATGTTCCTAAATCTTTATCACATGCAGTCGTCAACCCTTGTGGATCGGACAGGGTTCTTTCTAGATATATGGCAGCAACTCGACGAGCATAGAGGGAAGGGAGGCATGGTTGGCTCGGACCCGAGTCAAACCGGGCTTGCATTTATTGTTGAGTGAGACATTGGAGTACTACGCCTCCCTCCGTAGTTGACTAGGAAGTGCAAGAAGAAGGGTATGATAACAAAAAGATGAAACTATTTGAAGAGCTTAACGGATTTAAACATCCTTTCGAGGTTTCATCAAATAAAAGAGTTTAAAAGAAGCGTTGTTAAAGGATAAAGGCATTGGTGGCGAACTTTTCGATTACTTTTAGAAAACTTTATGCCGACTGATTGGGTTATCTATTACGACATTAGCTGAAAGACAGGCGAAACGAAGGACCCGCATGGTATGGTGGTGAACGCGTTACTCCCCGGAAAGGACAATAGCGCGCTCGTTCCCCACCATAGACACCTGCGGTCCAGAGTTTTGCAAATATCTCAGCAACGTTGTGGTTGTATTTCGCTTAGTCAAATATCTCAGCAACGTTGTGGTTGTATTTCGCTTAGTAACCTGCCGCGAAATTATAGTAGGCAGAAAATAAAAAGGTATAATATTAGGACATTGTTGATAAGGAATGATCTCATTCTTTTCGTATGGCCGAAAACTAGCTGCTAATCGACATATGTATTTTTTAATATCTAACTAAGTTTTTGGAATTCTATAATTTTTTATGTTTACACTCACTAATTTGGATAGTTTTAAGACCTGTCTTTATACGGTTCGAAGAACCGTTGAGAACTCAGCGAAATTCTCGTATGACGACAATTTGCCCATTGGACAAAACTTTGCGCCTAAGACCTCTAAAGCTAAGCTATGGCTTCACCAGACCAACCTCACGCGCCAGTTTGCGGACAGTGTAGTTGCCAATGTGGTTGTGATCCCTTGTAGTTAATTACCCTTAACTGGGCTTCCCGTTTAAAATAATTGAACTTGTGCAGACAACGAGTAGCATTTCCGTGAGGATGAACTGACGCTACACAGTACAATTCGATAGTAAGAAGCCCGATCCAACCACTTTTCAGTAGATAGCTGAGGAGAACTGTTCCCACTGCCGTAAATAAATGCGAAAATTCTCTTGAAAATGATTTTTTACCGTAACATATCGAAGTAGCTGGTTCTTTATCGGATACGGTAATGTTCAGCACGAGATCGATCAGATCATGACCTGCTCGGTTTGGTTGAAGCAGGTGTGGATCGACAAGAAGCTCTCCTGGGATCCGAAGAGCTACGGTGGCGTCAGTGTGCTCTACGTACCGTACGAAATGATCTGGGTGCCTGACATCGTTCTTTACAATAAGTGAGTTTTTGAAAGAAGTTAGTTTTCTTTCGACAGATCTTTTTTTTAAGAAATCAATGCTTAGAAAAAGAATTTCCTTCGCTGATCGTTAAGAGTTCTCAGCTTCTAACACTATGTTTGTTTTAAGTCCGAAACGTTATACGCCCTTTTTAAACTTATTTCCACCCTAGTGGGAAGTTCCTGAGCTCTCGAAGAGTTTTTTCCTAAGAGAGGAAAAAGTGTTTTAAATTTGAATTTAACCAACTACTGAATCCTTAAGTGTTTTTAAAGCTTTTGTTTGAAAAACTCGTCCACATGTTTTAGTCTTTCTTCTTTTTTTTTATTTTTATTCAATTGCATTCCTAAATTCTTTTCAAAAACTCTGCTTTTATCTCTTTCTTTTAAAGGCGGTTGCTTAATTTCCGAGTTAACTGAAGGAAAAGATCTGAAAAGTCATATGTGTGTAATGTGTCGCTGTTTGTAACCACAATGACGCCGAGCTATTTGTAAAACCCTGGATCGCGGGTGCCTGCGGTGAGGATTGAACACGCTCTTACCCTTTCCTGGGGCTAACACGTTCTCCACCACACCATGCGGGTTCTTCGTTTTACTTGTCTCTCAGCTAGTTCTATCGATCTTTTGCCATCAGCAACCACCCGTCAGCGGGATTGATCTGGCAAGCACAAATAGGCAGTGAAGTCAGTTAAGCTGAGGCTGTAGACACCTGCAGTCCGGAGTTTTGTAATTATCTCAGCATTATTGTGGTTATAATTCACACCACATCCGGCTATGAGAAAGAATAGTTAGCGAATAAAAAGGGGTTCTATCGCCGTTTAAGTTCAGTTTTTCTCATCTTTATAGTAACATGACATTTCATGGTACATTTGAATCAACATGGGTAGGGATAAATTTAGTTGTTTCAAACCTCTTTGTAAATATGCAACCCTTGTTACTCTGAGATGAGACTCCGAGAACGTCATCCGTAGTAAATATTTGTAAAAACCCAGCGTTATCTTGTCAGTATGACATGATATTGGTTGCCTATTTGAAGAGCAAATCGAAGAGGGCTTACTAAAATGGCAAAGACGAAAAGTGCTAAAAGGAAGTTATTAAAGAAAATAGAAGAAAGAGTAACCCTTTCCAGTGCTGATAGCAACTACAATATCACAATATCCACAAAAGCTACTCTTCACTATTCCGGCGAGGTGACATGGGAACCGCCGGCGATTTTCAAGAGTATGTGCCAAATCGACGTCAGATGGTGGGTGGCTATCATCCTACTTTTTTCTCTTTTTTCCTTCTGTTTTTTTACTTCTATCTGTTAGAAAACACCTGTCTTTTGGCATCCCAATGTCTTCTCAGTTGTGGTCAATGTGTTTACGCGAAAATTTTCCCGTTTCAGGTTTCCATTCGATGAGCAACAGTGCCATTTGAAGGTGGATTACTTCTTATTTTTACACATTGCACCTTTTTTTTATCGATTTTTCGTTTTTCTCCACCTTATCGTTTCTAGTGATTGGCTATTCGTAAGCGAATCATTTGATCTCCTTAACGATTTCTTATCAAAGAAGGGTTCTGATTTGGCCACTACCGTTTCCTTCCATGGTTTTCTCCCGCTGATTTCTCAACATTTCTCTCTTGTTCGTTCAGAATTTCTGTTGTGACAAAAAAAACTACTGTCTCGCTCTACATATTATAAGCTTAACTAGTTCCTTTGATTTGATACCATTTCTTTCTCGTATTTTCAGATTATTCATGTTAAACTTCAATTCAGAAACCGCTCACTTTTTAGAGGATATTATATATCCAAGAAAATCTTAGCTATTCATTTAGTAATCTTCTAATATTAGTTTATCTACTCATAGCGTAATGGTTGGAGGTGCCGTGCGTTACATACTGCAATGGCCACATGGTTTAATCCTATGCGCCATGCTCACCAAGCCATTCTTCCGGTGTTGGTGTATTGCTACCAAACTTGCCTTGGAGAATAGCAACACTGACTCGGTACATCGGTACATCGGCAAGCACCGCAAGTTCTTGTATACGCCAGATATGCATTCAATCACCTCTAAAGATAATTAGTGATGTCGAATGCATGGTGGATTGTCCAAGTATTGATCAACGCGCAAAGCTTCATCCTTTGTATCTTATGCTAAAGAATTCACCGACATTAATGTTGAAAACTTCACGCGCTCGAACGATAGAGTTTCACGTTTTATCTGTAAAAGAATCTTGCGCCAATCAATCCCATTGAGCTGAGCCACGCCTTCGACTTCATTCACTTAAAATGACTGAATCCATATTTCGGCTCCTCAATAATCTGCGTTGGTCTACTGATTTATCGGGTCGAGTCAGGGTGTTTATCCTCCCTGATAATTCTGTTTGGGTAGCCGAATCGATCCAACGACAGCGCGTATTACAGTGCACCTTTAAGTCAATGCTCTACATGCCCACAATCGTAGGGTATCACCGAATGTAATTCTTCCGCTATTAAGCAAATAAAGGTATCGACATATTAGCTTTTAAGAGCAGTTTTGATTCATATTTAGTTCGGATCGTGGACGTATTCGGAGAATTTGCTTAATTTGGAGCTGCTCGAGAGTAACGTACGGTATGAGGAGGAAATAAACGAGAACGGCATCGTCGACAACGTTACGATAGCCGAGGATGGCATTGGTAACGCGTGTTTCTTTTCTTTCATGTGTAAAAAAATCTGCTGAAGAAGTTGGATTATGACAAAAATATGGCTCTATGCCAATGTGAGGTGATTGTTCATCACTCATTCGGTCTGTTTTCACCCCTGATTGTTAAAAAGGCAACGTATTTTTGGTAGAACTACTTTGAAGGCATGGAACGACATGGCGTCATTTTTTTCCTTTAATCCCGCGTTCACACCTAACCTTCGGCATACATTGAAGCACGCAATGACGGATTTAGGTGGAACTAGCTCAGCCGCTCCTGAGACAGAACTTGCAAGTTTTCCAATTCTTTCAAGATGAAATTCACACTTTTTGAGTCCCACAGAACTTATTTTCTTACTTTTTTGTCGAGGATAGTATAGTATAGTGTTCTATAAGTATCGTTGGTGTTTGCGGTGGCAGTGTTCCGCTTGAGTTGGCAATGATTAAGGTTTTTAGTCGTTCCCCACTCTGAGATTTTCGGTTAGATTTAAGATTAATAGAATATTTCGTAAATACTACGTATTCAAAGCGATAGAGGTATGTCTGGCTAATAAATGTGGGATTCTCCACTCCACAAATATCGTAGTGATTGAGAAATTATCTTCAGTTATCTAGAAACCAGCTTCGGGCGTTATGTATCAGTTAGTCACTAGAGCGATTGTTTTCAATTGTCTTTTGCGAGAAAACATATCAAACTATTGGCGCACTGCTGCAGTACGGATCTACCCTAAGGGTGCGAAGAACCAGAGGACAAACCTAAGTACTGCACTGCAAAGAAGTCGTCCCGACCATTCTGTGAACTATCAAATCCATTAATCTTTCTATGACAAATGGTGGCTTCGCTTTTAATGATGTAAAAATTCTTTCATCTAAACGAATTCCTGTTCGCTTCTAACGAGTTGCCGTTAATTAGTATTTCTTGTCATTTTCTAGACCATTTTTTCCACATGTAATTGTCATTTTCTTAGCACCTGATTTGTGAAATGAGGTATCACCCGTTTTCAGTGCGCCAAGAGAAGTTAGATTGTTATGAGAAGTGTTATTCACCTCAAGCTTGTACCAAATCTCTTAAAACATTACGGGAAGGCTCACACTTTCTTCTTCTTCTTTTTCTTTATGTTCATTCAAAGCTTTTAGTGTTTTTTCAGATCTGTCCGACTATTATCCCTCCGTAGAATGGGACATCATGTCGAGAGTGGCGAGGCGAAGGTCGAAGAACTATCCGAGTTGTTGTCCAGAAAGTGCCTATATCGATATTATGGTATGCGTGCCCCCTAATAGTTACTGAACTAATGGGGTACTTGGGAGATGTGTATTAGGCTGCTCCGAAATTGATGTCGAATTTTAGTTTCTTTTTTCTTTAAAATGTTTTAACAGTGGTTTTCTTTTGAATGCTGTGCCAGTGTACATCTCTGCAGAGCTCATTTTATGCGCCATCGATGCCTATGACTGTATTATAACAGAGTTCGTTTTCTTTTATGAAATCCAAAACTTAGATATATTCAATCAATGCCGAGGTTAATAGAAAGTCGGACTTGGGAGTTACTCCAAAGCTTAGAGTTTTGCAGCGTTTCCAAACTCGTATCAGAACTAATAGTTTTCGATGCTTCCAACTCATTTCTTTCCTACTGACTATAATTTTAGAGGAAACCAATAAAAGGATAAAAAGGATAAAGTTCTCGACGTTGATCAATCCTTGAGGGATGCGCCATGCATTCGACTTCATTAAGTATCGTTGGAGGTGATTGAATGCATATCTGGCCTTTACAATGACTCGCGGTGCCTACCGCTGTATCATACGAGTGCTGATATCCTCCCAGACAAGTCTGGTATCAATTCTCCGACCGCGGAGGGATGGAAGGCTTGGTCGGTCATGGGCGATTCCACGTGTGTGTTGCAGGGCGTCTCCGACAACTGCGCTACACGCGCCCTATCCAAAGGTTAGGGTTTTGAATTTCAAAACAGCATTCACGACAAATCTACTTCTGTGGGTTCCAACTCGGTCCTACAAAGGGCGAATGGCCTGAAGTTTTAGCCATGTTTACAGGCATGTAACCATGTAATAACCATGTAATTAAGTGTTAACGAACTCCCCATGCCGCCTCGGTTCCAAAGATGTTGTCTTCGCGACTTTGACCTTGAAAATTGGAGAGGTCGTCAACTTCGTAATTTCATTGATGGCGATGAATTGAAGACATTACTTACTTAGATACTTGCATGGCCCGTCTTCACTGGTTGTGTTGGCCACAGCAAAATTTCCATTCGTTTCTTTCTCGTGCATCCACGTTTGTGGTCTGCTTCGGATGTGGCGACGTCTACGAGCCTCATTCCTTAATCCTGTTCGTTGCCATCTGCAAGTGCAAATGGTTGTTGACGTTAACCACGAACACGTCTGCCCACCGTTTGGGTTGTCTTCCAAGGGACGCTTGAATTATGTTAGAGTTCACTCTATTGTTCTTTTCGTCCAAATGTCATTTGTTCTTCCTATTATGGGACCATGCGCATCTATCTTTCGCTATTGGCGGCTATTATCCTGGATCACAAAGATGGAATAGGTTCCGAAGATCTGAGCTGCGTGTACCGGTTAGACGTTGTGAATGCCGGTTAAATTTCAGACATCGTTCAAGTGCTCTGTGGGTGGTGCGCAGATTTTTTGAAGTGATTAAAGTACCACCCCACGTTTCTGCTGCATAACAGAGCGCTGGGAAGACTGTTGAATCGAAAAGATGGGTGCGGAGTTGTGGATTCGTTATTTCGTCGGTGGCTTCTTTAAGTGCACCGAATGACACCCACGTTGCTCTCCTCTTCTCTAATTCCTCCTTCACATTGTTGTGCGTGTTCAGTGAACGTCCAAGGTATACGTACGAGGTGGTTTTTGTAGTCAGAGAATCATCCAGTTAGATTTGTTCACCTTCGCACCATGGGTTTTTCATAAAATGGGTCTTCGTCCTATTCATGCGCAGCCCAATTTTTTTTCCTGCTTCGTTGAGTTCATCGTCTCTGGTTCACTGGTACTCCACAAAAAGATGACGAAGTCATTCGCGAAACGAAGATTTGTTAGGAATTTTCCATCAATACGTATGTCTTTCTCGTCTTTGTCGAGTGAATTCATTACCCAGTGCAGTGCGGCAGTAAGAGGCTTTGGCGATTTGTGTTGCCTTGTCGAACCCCTTTTCCTATGGGTATGGTAAGAGGTCGATGGAAAAACTGAATATTTGTGCTGCAGTTCCGATAACAGTCTGCTAGTGTTCGTATATAGGGAGGGTCCACTCTTTGGTCGAGGAGCACTAGTAGGATTGCATTCGTTCCGACGGTGTCAAACGCATCCTCGCAATCGATGAAGGTTTGAACAAGGGCTAGTTATGATACCGACGGACTTCTATGACCCGTGACATGGTATTGATGTGGTTCCTACTGCAGAATCTCTGTGGGAATCCAGCTTCCTCAGTTGGTTGTGCCTCATCCGAGGTTTTCGATATGTACAGAAAGGTAATCTTCGTGAAGAGCGTGTACACTACACTCAATAAACGCATCGGTGTTTACGAAGTCTCTTCGGTCACCCTTCTCGTGTAGGATGACTAGCGCGACATCCTCCAGTGGTCTGGGGTTTTGTCTTTCTGAATCTAAGATGTCAGCGTACAAGTAATTTGTGGCTTTCGGTTCTAACGAAGTCGGCGATAATATTATCAGGTCTAGAGCTCTGCCCCTTAGCATGCTTTCCATCGCGACTTAAACCACAGAGGATGGAAACCACGGGAGGTTTTTCATGAGTGGAGATTGCAGAGTCCTAGGCGGGGATTGTGGATCGGAAAAGGTTCGTATAGGACTTATTCACCACTATCTTCTTACTCTAGCGAAGTATAGTGATAATCTAATCATCGTAAATCAGAAAAGATAGCAGAACATAATCACAAAGATCCCGACGACACTTCTTTAGACTGGATCGTTTTTAAATTACTTCAAATAACTTTTTCTGTCTATACCGATCTAAATCCTCCTGCAAAGAAAAATCTTCTCCAGCTAGCATTTATTATCAGCCATGTCAGTTGTTCGTATTTTTTTTTTTTTTGAGCAAACGCGAGGTGTTATTGTTCTTTGTTCACGATTAAGCTGACGTTTCGGCGAATTTCGCCTTCTTCAGAGCCTGGAAAGGTCAAGTTGATAGCAACTCACTCGGCCAGACGCCTCCATAACCAAACAAAGAAACCCCAAACCAAGATTTCAATCACTTTGAACACAGCTTTGCACACTCACCGCTTTCTATGAGGTCTCCACTAAGTATGTCACGTAGAGACCAACCGCACAGAAATCACGTGGAAGTATAATGTGCCCCTCACATCAGAAAAGCACTTTTATATACTGCCCTATATCACGCGTGATAATGAGGCATTCTTCCCTGCGGTTCATTTTCGGATTTCTGGAATTAATCCAGAGTGCCTCGAGAGTTTTGCGCGCGTGTGTTCTTGAGTCCTGCGCGAGGATCGTGACACGTACTTCGAAGTCGTCCCCGTTATGTCTCTGGGTCCTATGCGTGCCTAGCGGGGTATTTGGTCT
>UYYA01004672.1:0-77722 GCA_900624975.1 Angiostrongylus costaricensis
CTGCCTCTGCTCTCATCCTTCACACATGAAAAAAGCACTTATCAAAAATATGTATCGTACGGCTAAAAATGTGTGTACAGGAGAAGAGGAAAGGAAGGAATCGTGAAACCTGGCATGAAAAATTGCCATTTCCAATGGCTACGAAGTAGAAGCCACTCGGGTTAGAGGAAAACGTTAGGTAGTTTCCCAAAATAATATTTCAGACGAAAATAAGATTCCCTTTAAGCTGCCCTTCATATAAAATGAAGTAAGTCACGCCATTAAAAAGTGCTTAAGAAAAAGTGGTCCTGAAAATTATGTAACGATTGTTGACATCCCACTCAATACCCTACGCCGCCAGTTAGTTCGCAACAGTCTCTATGATCGTTTGTGCAGCTCAGAAAACTGTATGATCTGTCCTAACGGGAGAGACGGGGATTGCAAGAGTTTAGGTATAATATACTTGATCTTATGTAATGCATGCGGCGAGGAATATATTGAGGAAACGGGTAGACCACTTTGTGTCCGCATAAAAGAACATCTAGATGGGAAAGCTAAAATCCGTTTAAACCACTTCTAGGTACGCATAGGGCACAAAAACACAACGGCGATGATTTTGAAGTGAATGTGCGGATCCTAGCGCAGGAATCGAAAACATCAGCGCGCAAAACTCTTGAGGCGTTTTGGATAAATTTCAAAGATCCAAAGATGAACCGGAAGGACGAATGCCTCACTATCACACGTGACCTGGCGCCCTATTTCAAAATGATATTTTGCCCCCGGGGCGTGTCTTGCTCGCGTGAACTACGTGTGGGCCAGTCCCGCACGTAACATCACGGTGAATGGCCTTTCTGTTCAATATGGCGTCTATTTGAAAGTTTGAAAGTTTGATCTTCATTAAAAGTTTAACCTTTTTTTCACCGGATAATAAAAGTATTCTAATATAAAATACGTCCAGGCTCTGAGGAAGGCGAATTCGCCGAAACGTCGGCCATCGTTCAATAACATCAAAAACAACGACAACGACAGCGACAACGAAGATCTGTACCAACCTCGCGCCAGCTTAAGAAGATCAGTTTATAAGATCACATAAATAAATATGTTTACAGTCTCTTATTGAGAAAAGCTTAAAAACACCAAGTTGTATACTTTGTCCTATACGCTTGACGTGTAAAAACACATTACACATTCTTCAGCACTAGTGCACACTGCTCAGTGTAGTTATGAATGTTTCCGTAAGCTTAGGCAGCGAGGTAAGAAGCAATCCAGTAACTTCATCGAGGACGATGTGAATCGCACATGACTGCTACCGTCCGACACTGGACCCTAGAGCATAAATATCCTATTATCCACCCTACTTACGACAGTGCTTTGTTAACAGTAGGCAAGGAAATGGTGCAGGTCATGTGAAGACGAATGAACGAGTCGCATTGATTGTATTTTCTCTTGTGTACTTGAGGGTGTACAAAGTAGATTTTTGAGGATCTAGTCTTGCATAACACCATAACATATGTGGTGTAGAAATTACCGATGTAATGAACTGCAAGGGAAAAAAACTCTGCGCATCAAAAGAAGCAACCGGAAGGAAAATGAGTCATACGAATTGTGACGGCCTCCCATTTAGGCGGCTAGATCAAAAGAATATGAGCAATTTCCAGTCGGCTGCGGACGTTCTAGTTCTTCGACAATAGAAAAATATTTTTTCAACAACTAGAGAGCTTTAGAGGTTGTAGACATGACAAGATTTTAGAAGAGAATACGCTTTATCATTCTATCTCGATATGAGTGTTACGCACGTTGATCTACGCCAACGGTGCCTTCAGCAGTCATCCGTCAACGGGAATGATCTGGGGAGCACAAGTTTGCATCAAAGGGGCGCGTGTGGCGCAGTGTTCAGAGGCACTCTGCAACATACACGCGGAATCGATCCCCGTACAGATGGCCAACCAAGCCTTCCATCCCACCGGGTTCGGCAAATTGGTACCAGACTTATCTGAGAGGATAGCAGCACTGGCTCGATACAACGGTAGGCTACCGCGAGCCATTGTAAAGGCCAGATATGCATACAATCACCTCCAAACGATGCTCAATGAAGTAGAATACATGGCGCAACCCTCAAGAATTGATCAACGCCTAGAGCTTTGCCCTCTTATGGCCCATCATGCATGCACATTTCTGCCGGCATTTGCAAGTACTTTGCACCATGTGTTAGTTCCGTGTTCCTTATATCAGCACATTCCGTAAAATAAATGTGGCTCATTCTGGCGACTAGATT
The DNA here is from genome assembly GCA_900624975.1 of Angiostrongylus costaricensis. Taxonomy (NCBI): domain Eukaryota; kingdom Metazoa; phylum Nematoda; class Chromadorea; order Rhabditida; family Metastrongylidae; genus Angiostrongylus; species Angiostrongylus costaricensis. Next base: position 2,255 of record UYYA01004672.1, read on the forward strand.
TGAAGTAACACTTCAACTGTAAGTCAAAATGACTGACCAATGAAGTCGTTCAAAGACATGTTTTTTGTATACTTCCAAGTTTAGAAAACAGCTTTCCCCGACCGACGCCAGCCACGGCATTTGCGTTGAATAAGCTACCGATTGATTGCAGTGCAGAAAAGAATACTGCACGCCAAAATAAGCCACTAGAAAGAAAGTGAACCCCATACAGCTCAAACCAGCCGCTTGGGAATAGCAGCTGCTTTACATCCATATGACATGTTATGTTTTCATTGGTCAAGTAGGATTAAAAACATCAAATTCATCAGCATGAGAAAGGAAGTAATAACTAAGCAGTATGTTTCTCCGCTATCATAGAGAATAGTTGGACAGAACTAAGACAAATTACACCATGATATACTATATCCAGATGGAACAAGCTGAAATGCCTTCATAACATTTTACAAGATTAAAAATCCTATACCTCCCTATGGCTTATCGCCTCATCGTGGATGGGAGGTGTTCCTGGCTGTCGCGCTGCGATATACAACGGTGGGATCCATCCCCAGTAGAGTCTCCCAAGCTGATAGGGAGTCCGACGTTCCCGTCAGGAAGCCCAGCTAAGAGTAAACTAGTACCAGGACCCACCACCGCCCTGGTATCAAGTTGACCGCATACTGGCAAATCTCCCTCTGATCCGCAAGGGCGGCGAGTGCCTGCGATAGGAACGACCTACGGCAGACGTTGGTAGGGCTAGCCTCGGTACTCCAGAGCACCACAATGGCTAAATCAGCAAAACTCCGAAAAAATGGAAATTATGCTGGGGTCCACACAAACAGTGAAGACCAGCCGTTTAAGTAACCAAATAAGTAAAAATCCTATAAGTGTACCGAATATTGTTTGTTATTCCAAATGCAACATATTTTGCAGAAAGAGAAATTTACTTTTTATTTTATATGACCCGTCTTCACATCTACTGTGCAGATCCCGGCACTTCTCACATTCGATTTGCTTCCACGCATCCATTATCCGTGGAGGTCTTCAAACTTTAACGTGTGGCTTCGGTTGCTACTTGAGGATTCTCACTTCATCTTGAATGTCGTAGAATGCTGGTCGAGCAGTTCACACTGGAGGCCCGAGAAAGTCGGGCAGGAGAGTTCACAATTTGGATTGCAGAGAGTGATTTTTTCACAGAGAAGTCCGGCACCAATTTCCCGACCACGGAGGGATGACCGGCTTATTTGGCCCGGAGCGGAATCGAACTAGCACCATTCCCGTGGTGACGGATCAAATGACGAAAAAAAGAAAAAACGAAAAAAATGACCAGAAAAAGAAATGGAAACAATAACAAAGCAGCTGTAGTAATAACACTTATTTTCTTCGTACCATGGTTTTATTGGAAAACATTTTTTTTAAAAAAAATGAGAAATAGGACGAAAAATAGCACTCAAGTTGACTCTACGATTAGCTCAGGCCTGAATACTTCTGGATTTGACGTCCTTAATAACACAACACTGTAGACGGCATTTATTTTTTCGCTTTCCATAACATAAAGATCCTGCTTTGTCTTGATTCCACAACAACGTCAAGAAAGAATCATCACAAGAAATCGATAATTAGGCAAAATTGAATAATTTAGGAAATTTAAGAAAGCCCTGCACCTCTCTAATGTAATGGATGTGCGGAAAAGATTCGATACTAATAAATTATGATTTACACCAATACAACGAAACAATACAACGAAAAAATCACAACACTACAAGCACATTTTTAGTAAGCTTTCTTCTAAAAAAAAACTGTAGAATCGATAATACTCTAACTTCAACAAACTTACTGCTTGAAAGAAATGTCTATCCAGGTAGATGATCTTATCTAATCCACTCTTCCTACACGATCCATAAACACTCAAACTCACCACAACAACCACTCCGAAATGCTAACAATGTTGTACAAACTGTATCAGATCCCATACAAAATAAAAAAGAACTGTAGGATGGTAAAGAAAATCAGTTCAGAGAAAACAATCCCCAGAACAGTGATAAACTTCAGACAATGACCTTCTGTTTCAGCTTCTCGATATCCGATATCAGCATCGCTTTAGCCTCCTCATCATCTTTGTACTTGAGGCACTGCACCACCAGTCGTTGACATGACACCAAAAGATCGAAAGTAGGCTAAATAGAAGATCGAATAAAAAATTACTTTCTTATTTTACCCACCATTTCAATAACATTGAAGCACAGCGTTTACTTGGATTGTATTTACAATGAACTCTAAATACTGACAAATAAAAAGCACAACACTTGATGAGCTTTTGCATACATTCCGCAGTGATCCGCGCTACGTATTACGTTGTAACGTATGAAATGTCTGATTTTAAATGTATAACCATAATTTTTCCTAAATTAGCTTTTATTAATTGAAATAAGCACCATTAGAATCAGCGCATTATTTCCAACGACAAACAGCTTTATTTACTCCAGTTGCATAAAATTCTGCTGGCCTAGGAAGCGACGAATTCGTTGAAGGCATTTTTTGCTTCATCGTGGTTGGCGAAGCATTTCTCGCGCAGGAAGTTGTCAAGGTGCTTGAAGAAATGGTAGTCGGTAAGCAAGAGGTCTGGTCAATATGGCGGATGAGGTAAAGTTTCGTAGCCCAACTCGTTCAACTTCAATAGCGCTGGTTCCGCGGCGTGAGGCCGGATGTTGTCATGCAGAAGGATTCTTCCTATTATGCTGACTAATACCGGTCGCTGTTGTTAGAGTTTGTGGTGCACTTCGTCGATTTGTTGGCAATACTTCTCTGCCGTAATACTTTCGCCCGGATTCAAAAAGCTGTGGTGAATCAGGCCGGCTGCAGACCACCAAACGGTCACTATATCCTTTTTTGGCGCAATTTCGACTTTGGGAAGTATAATGGAGCCTGACTGCAATCCAACCATTGAGTTGAACGCTGCCGATTTTAGTACAGAATCCACTTCCCGCCATACGTCACGATTCGATCAAGAAAAGTCGTATTGTTCCGCAGAATAACAGCAAAAGATACTTCAAAAAGCGATTTTTTTTAAATTACCGCTTAATTCGTGCGGCACCCACTTGTCGAGTTTTTTGTCTTTCCTATGCCATTCAAGTGAATAGGAATTGCTCCCGTGCCTACATCAAGTTGTTCTGAAAGCTTTCGAACAGTTGTTCGCGTGTTTGCTTCCACTAGTACCTTCAATTGGTCGTCGTCAAGTTCACTGAGACGTCCGCAGTCTTCCCTATCTTCGAGGCCAAAATCACCAGACCGAAATTTCCGGAACCATGCTCTCACTGCTGATTCATCAACTCCACCTTCACCCCAAACTTGATGATATTCCGAGCGCCTGCCGCGGCACTGTGTCCACCCTTCCACTCGTTCAAAAAAGAACACGAATATCACGTTTATTCATACCAAAGCTAAAGCTTATAAAAATATTAAAGCAACAAATCTTGAGAAAAGGCAATACTAGATATAGTAAAAGTAGACCTTGTGGTTCAAAAATATATATTAAACATATATAAAAAACAAAACATTATATAAAAATCACACGAAAAATCAAACCAATAAAATCGGACATTTCATATGTACCAACCTAATTCAATAAACGGCAACCTTAAGTCATTCCCACAAAAAAGGAATTATGGAAAAAAATGTGTGTAGTTTAAGAAAATAGATGCTGTAGGATAAATAACTAAAGAAGAGATAAAGTGCTGTTGTTCGTAATTTTTTTTGAGCAAACGCGAGGTGTTATTGTTCTTTGTTATAAAGTAAAGTGCTGTCTTTATATGAAATCCTACGCAGACAAATGCTATGAGATTGCCCAAAAATACTTAAGATTTAAGTTCCTCAACCTATTCTGTACATCTAGAAAATTCGATGAAAAACTACTGCAGTTTTCTGTTCTCATAAACCTTAACATTATTTTGAAGAAAACTCTACCCAACCATTTTCATGTATAACACTTGGATACATTGATACTTGAATGCCTCGTCTTCACTGATTGTGCGAGTACCAGTATAATTTCCATTTTTTCGGAGTTTTGCTGGGTTAGCTACTGTGGTTCCCTGGAGTCCCAAGATCAGCCTAGCCAAAGACTGCTACACGTCGTAACCAACCCAGGTAGTCGCTGCCCATGCGGATCAGAGGGAGATTTGCCACCATGCGAGTAATACGATACTAGGACGGTGGTAATTCCTGGTATTGGTTTACACTTAGCTGGACTTCCCGATGGAAACGTCGGATTCCTTCTCAGCTTGTTACAATACTATAATTATTCTAAACTGTGAAATTCGCTCTACTGATTTAGGCTTTCTTCATTTTTTAAAGTACCACACTCAATATCCAGAAAAAATGTAATAGAGGGATTTTTGCTTCAGCACAAAATGACCCGCATTTACTTACGATATCACCAAGCACTCGGTAGAGAGCAAGAAAATTTTGTATTAAAGAAAACCTCCAAATTAATACTGCATGAATTTTACTGGTAGCTTACCTATCGCATTTCTATCGAACATATTATTCAACTGAACAAAATCATTTCAACCAATTTAATATTATACTACGTATACACAGTATACGAAATAAATATATTAATATTAAAATATATTAAGTAATATATATTGTATATTAAAATATACTATATATAAAATATATATATATACATTAATATATTATATTAATATATATATATTAATATATTATTATATTATATTATATTATATTATATTATATTATATATATTATATTACATTATATTATATTATATTATATTAATATATTATTACATTATATTAATATATATACATTAATATATATATATATTAATATATTATACTTCAAAATATTAAAAAAACACCTGGTCTACGAATCCTTCCAGTTCCGATACAAGCTGAGCAACGAAGCGTCCACTGGCCGCCACTGGTTTTTCATGTTTCGCCAATAAAAACAAGACACATGACAGCAATTTAGCCGCAGGTTCAGATTCCGACAGCACTTGCTCTTTCAATTCGGAAACGTATGTATTCAACGTCTCCGCTCTATAAAAATATGATTTTTTTCTAAAGTTGGACGAAATCTCTCCACTTATGTTTGCGAACCTAATACTCCCTTTCATCGGCCATTTTTGTTGATGCAAACCTTTAGTGTTAAAAAACCAAACATTTCATGAGGACAAAAAGTTGAACTACCACCTCCACAATATGCAACGAACAAATTTGCTTACTGCAAAGAAGAACACAGCACAACTAACTAAAAATCAGATAGCAGTAGAAAAAACTACTTGGACAAGCTAAAAACTTGGGAAGCTCGTCCTCATGACCTATGTAGTTCTCACCACAGTTTGCATTTAATTAGTCGCGAATTTAGCCTATATAGGTGACCGAAATTGCACATAGCGAAGTTCGAGACCAAGTGGTGTTGTCAGCCGATAGATCCCGTTAGAAGCGTTCCACGAGTTCCCTGGTGTTTAGTTTTTCCTTCAACTTGCTCATAATGCACGCCGAGGGTCTAAGTGTACATAAGAAGCGGTCCCTGCAATCCCCAAATTAAGTATCTTATTCCCAAGACCGACTTTTTGTTAACCTCGGCATTAATTGATAATGCAATGTTTTTCTTCAATAGACAGACACAAGGTTGTTAATATAGAATTTATTAGAATACAATAGCTGACGTTTCGGCGGTTTCGCCTTCTTCAGAGCCTGGAAGGGTCAAATTGAGATGTGATCTACTCAGCCAAACACTTTCATGACCCTAGCAGATAAAACTTGACAAATCGATTTGCATTCGCATAAGAAACAGCTTCATTCAAACACCTACCGTTTATTTGTTGTAAGTATTTAAGTTAGTTGATGGATAGCCGCCGCACAGAGTAATACATGGGCGATAACTGTGTCTGTGTCAGGTTATTGGATTAGCCTAAGATATGGCGCCAGGTCACGCGTGATGACAAGACACTCCTCCTTGCGGTTTGAATTTTTGGCATTGATCTAAAACGCTTCAAGAGTTTTACGCGCTGATGTTTTCGATTCCTGCGTAAGGATAGTGACTTCTACTTCAAAATCTCCGTTCTGTTCCTACATCCTATGTGCGCCTAGTGGAGTGTTTGGTTTTAATTTAGATTTACTGACTAGGTGTTCTTTTATGCGGACGCAGAGCGGTCTACCCGTTTCGCCAACATATTCGTGCCCGCACGCTTTACAAGAGATCAGAAAGACTGTACCCGAACTCATGCAATCACCGTCTCTACCATTTGGCTAAATTATGCAGTTTTTTGTTGTACATAAACTGTCGTATAGGCGGTTGCGAACTAGCTGGCGTCTTAGAGTGTCCGGTGGTATTTCTATCACTCTTACGGAATTCTCTAGACCGGCCCTTATTAAGCAGCGTTGTATAGCTGCACTTATTTCGTTTGAAATAAAGGGCAACAGGAACGGAGCCTTGTTTCGCTAGAATTATCGCTCTGGGGCCTGGGACTTCCTCGCTGCCTATGCCGAGAAGCTACAGTTTCGTAACCATTTGAAGTGGCTATTTACCGCGCCAGATTCAAGGATTCTTCCCTCTGCTCTCTACCTCTGCACACGCTGGGGGAGGTACGAAACACATTTCTTATAAGCGCCCTTTTAGTGTGTGAGGAGTGAGAGCAGCGGTAATGAACCACTATATTCTTACTGCTTGGCTTTCGATACCATTTTGTGATGTAGCCGTTCTCGGATAGGTTAATTTGAAGGTTTAGAAATGGAAGCCAGTTTTCTTTCGGTTTCTCACGGTTGAATTTTATGTACTCTGACTGTTCATTCAATAACTTAAAGCATTTGTCCATCTCCACTTGTGTGGAACAGATGACAAAACAATCATCTATATACCTACAGTAGAGTAATGGCGTGAGATCGATTACTGGTGCTTCCACTTTAAACATAAAGGCAACGGCAAGGGTTGGTGCCAGTCGCTGTCCCATTGCCAACCCTCTAATTTGCGCGTAATATTTCCCGCACCATCTGAACATCGAGCAGTTTAAACAGACCTTCAGAAGGACCATAAGCTGCTGAATCGAAAAGCCATACATGTTAATTGCTCCTTCGTGTTGCTTAAGAAGCTCGCGGATGGCTTGTATTGCGCAGTCGTTCGACCCATTTCTAAAGAAACCTTGCGTAGGATAGCGTGCAGCTTACACGAGCTCCAAGATCGACTCCGAAGCAACGCTAGAATTGAGACACAAAATAGAAAGGAACAACGAGCAACAGGGGCACTACCACCACCTCCATTTCCTCGGTTGTTCTTTAGACAACAAAACCCAAACGACGAAGTCGATATAAAATTTCGCATTTTTTCGAGCGAAACTCTTAAAGTCCTTAACCACTACCGCGCGAAAAGGTTTAGTTCGAACCTTACAGCTACGCAAAAATCTGGTATGCGACAGGTTCGAGAGCTAATAAAATCAAAAACTATTAGGCTATCAATTAGTGATAAGAGTGGAGAGTTTGTAGTAATTCCTCGCCAGTTAGATGTCGATATAACAGAAAAACATCTTGAAGACGCATCTCTTTATCGCGCCTCTGCTGAAAAGGAATTCAGAAGTCAAAATCGAAAACTGAACAGCGAATGGGTCAAAACTGCAAGCGCAGCAGGTTTAAAACCAGGAAACATTTAGCATCTTAAGATCGATACGTGTCCCGTCCTATACTTACTTATCAAGACCCATAAGTTAATATCCGCTGATGATCTGGCGTCTACCGACCCTTCCACCTTTGAAGTTAGACCTCAAAGGATAGGTGATAGAGAGTAGCATCACTAAGATGTTCCTCTGTTATCTCAATATCCAGCTGGCGAAGGATAACTACGAACTCTCCCCCCCCCCCCTTATCACTAACAGACAATTGTTTTCGAGTTTATTAATTCTCTAATTTCCCGCATGCCACATTTTTGCGGCTGTAAGGTTAGAGATAAACTTTCTATCGCGGCANCCCCCCCCCCCCCCTTATCACTAACAGACAATTGTTTTCGAGTTTATTAATTCTCTAATTTCCCGCATGCCACATTTTTGCGGCTGTAAGGTTAGAGATAAACTTTCTATCGCGGCAGTGATCAAGGGCCTTGAGGAGGTCCTCCGAAAACACGCGGAATTTTATGTCAACTCTATCGTTAGGGTCCTGTTGTCTAAAAAACGTTTTAGGAAAAGAAGATGGTGGGAGTGCCGCCGCCTCTTGATTTTTATGTCTATTTTTGATGTTTCTAGCTTGGCCTGATAGCGGAGTCGATCTTGAAGCTCATAGGTTGCATGCTATCCAACGCAGGGTCGCTTGAGAAATGGGCTGTGATGGTGCAAAACTCGGGCGCAATTCTAATAGCGAACGTGCATTCTCAGGCATTGTTATGCCCCCAATCACGGTGATCCTAGATTTTCTGGGTGCATTATCAACCCCATTTTGACTATTATCAGAAGCGTAAGGAATTCGTTTGCGGTTATTTCATGAAGCTGAGTCATGTGAATTACCCAAAAGATTTTCGAATTTCCGTTGTAAGGTTATTTTGGCATTAGATCTAATAGAATCGCATATTAATATTGACCCACCAACTATCCTCCTTCAAAGGCGATCCTCCAAATACAAAGCACAAAAATGTTCCTTCGTTGCACACTTCTTCATTCTGGCAAACATCTCGTTCTGCTTGCTTCGTAGTGCAGCTCGAAGTAGTTCCATTTCGAAGCCTCGTACTTGTTGGCTGTCCTCTGGTTGACCGCATATCTCGTGAAGTCGCTTTCGTTTTATAAACTTCCGCACGACTCGATGTTGAACATAGCGGCGGAGAAAGTTGATTTTGGCGATATTGTGTCGTTTCGTCAAACCACTTTTCCTATGGGTATGCTAAAAGATCGATGGAGAGCTGAAATTTTGCATTACATTTTAGTTGACAGTCAGATAGAATCCTCATGTAGACAAATCAACTCCTTGGTCGACGAGCGCTGGTAGGATTGCATTTATTTTTTTTTGTTCAACAAAAAACTGCATAATTTACCCAAATGGTAGAGACGGTGATTGCATGAGTTCGGGTACAGTCTTTCTGATCTCTTGTAAAGCGTGCGGGCACGAATATGTTGGCGAAACGGGTAGACCGCTCTGCGTCCGCATAAAAGAACACCTAGTCGGTAAATCTAAATTAAAACCAAACACTCCACTAGGCGCACATAGGATGCAGGAACACAACGGAGAAGATTTTGAAGTAGGAGTCACTATCCTTACGCAGGAATCGAAAACATCAGCGCGTAAAACTCTTGAAGCATTTTAGATGAATACCAAAAATTCAAAAATGAACCGCAAGGAGGAGTGCCTTGTCATCACGCGTGACCTGGCGCCATATCTTAGGCTAATCCAATAACCTGACACAGACACAGTTATCGCCCATGTATTACTCTGTGCGGCGGCTATCCATCAACTAACTTAAATACTTACAACAAATAAACGGTAGGTGTTTGAATGAAGCTGTTTCTTATGCGAATGCAAATCGATTTGTCAAGTTTTATCTGCTAGGGTTATGAAAGTGTTTGGCTGAGTAGATCTACATCACATCTCAATTTGACCCTTCCAGGCTCTGAAGAAGGCGAAACCGCCGAAACGTCAGCTGTTGTATTCTAATAAATTCTATATTAACAACCTTGTGTCTGCCTATTGAAGAAAACATTGAATTATCTCAATTTATTCTCTGCTTCATTCGAGACTATATCCTCTCCTCTAAGAAAGACAAGAAGGTAGTGAAAGAACCACATTTTTGTTGTCTTGAGTCGGTAGACGTGTAGAGTAAAGGTTCACACCCTAGTCAAGCGCTGATAGGATTGTGGCCAGTTCGGCAGGGTTAAGAAGAAAAGGTGTTAAGACAAGTGCTGAAGGAGGAGTTCTCGCCAGCTTTCTATCAACTCATCTATTGCTTAGAGGTGATACATAGACTTCCTGAGTCCTCGTTACTAAATTAACTGTCTTTTATTAAAATCATTGATGTGTGCAATAAAATACTGGGAAAAAGTGCTTTCATGTGAAATCTGCTCACAGGTTACGCTCAGACCGTTCGCTTACCCATTTGGTATGTATAAACATACAAATAAGGGAAGGTAGAACAGTAATAGTGATGCCGATAATCACGAGCACGGTGTTGGTTCGACCCCGCTCTGGGCTCAGCAAGCCTCCTCTTCCTCCGGAGTTGGGACAACCAAAGTGAGAACGCTCTAACCCGGCCATCCCAGTACTCGAGGGAGAATCGACTCGACCACCATTTAGCAACATTCGTGATGAAAGGAAAATTTTCAAACAGCCAAAGCCACACGGAAAATGTTGGAAGACTTTCGTTAATAATGGATGCGAGAAAACGAAACAAATGCGAGAAGTGCTATGATCCCCAATGCGCAAAAAGATACGAAAGGAAGGTTGCGTAAAAAAAATACATAAGCCAATACAGTTTTAAAAATTGAAACTTGAAAATTTCCATGCATGGCAAATGATCCTATTTCGATGAACGATGCCAGGTTATCTCGAGATTCTATGAAAAGCTACGTTCAACAAGTATCCACCATGCTAGTTAGGAAGAAAGATGACAGATTTCGTCGCGCGGCAGCGAAACCCACACACAAGTCTGACTACGTTTATCAGAGACGCTTGAAGTCAAACGACATAAATCAACTGTAAAGGCCCAAACTACATTCAAAGATGGCATGCACTACTGCGCATTTAAATGGTTGAAAATCATGTGAATCAGAATACATATGCCTGAGCATGATTTAAACGCCAATTTTTCAACACAGAATGGAACCAAGAAAGTAGTTCACATCGTAGGCAGTCAGTTCTTATGACATTAGTGAACAGGATTCTTGAACACCACAAACCTTGCCTTGGCGTCTGGTTGCTTCAATACAAATGAGAGTGTCATTGGAGAAGAAAGATTGAACACAGCCGAATGAAACGCATCCAGATCATTGCCACGCAATGAGGTGAAGACAGTACTGATGGCGTCACGTAATTCCACAGACAACGAATCAATCGTCTCATCACGTTGCTACAATAACAAAAACGATAAAGTTCTCGGTGTTGACCAATCCCTGAGAGAGGCGCCATGTATTCGACTTCACTAAGCATCGTTGGTAGTGGATGAATGCATATCTGGCCTATATAATGGACTCGTGGGTGCCCTACCGATGTATTGCACAAGTGTTGCTATCTTCTCAGACAAGTCTGGTACCAATTCGCTGACCATAGAGTGATGGAGGTATTGGTAGGCCTGCGCCGCCGGAATTGATCCCATGTGTATTGCAGGGCGCCTCCGACCACTGCGCCACACGCACGAATTTTGTTGCTACAATAATTTTCATTTTTTTTTCACACATGTACAACCCCAAGATTTCCTTCCATATATACATCGAATAGAATTTACAACGGCAGTTTGAATCACTATTTCAAAAAGCTGAGGAGCAATAAAACAGTTTTAAACAAATAGTTCAACAACATAATTCTAAATCATACGATGTAAAAATGTTATAAGCACCAATTCAATTCATTGAACGGGCGCGTGTGGCGGAGTGGTCGAAAGCGCCCGGCAATACACATGGGATCGGTCCCCGCACCCTAGGCCCACTAAGCCCTCTATCCACCCGGGGTCGGCAAACTGGTACCAGAGTTGTCTAGAAGGATAGCAGCAGTGGCTCGATACATCGGTTGGCTACCGTGAGTCGTTATAGAGGCCAAATATGCATTCAATCACAACGATGATTACTGAAGTCGAATGCATGGCGCGTCCTTTAGGGATAGATCAAAGCCGACTGCTTTTTTCAATTCATTGGATCCTTCACATTATTTCCACCTTTATTTCACTCTTTCCGACAATAAGAGAAATTTAGGTATTTGGTTCAAATAATACTAAACTCTGAAATTGATAACTAGTAAAACTAGTTCAAAATTACCACTATCTTTCGTAACAGCAATAATTCTAAGATCTCGACAAAAACTAACCTTCTCCTTCAATAGGCTGGTGCTCTCCGTTCCAGAAGCATATGAGAGAATCAAATTTGCCAACTCTGTGCCAACGGTACGAAGAATAAATTGGCTTAAGTCAGCACGAAGGGCATCTGAAACTCACTTATCTATCCCAATCAAAGAATGGCTTTAAATATTAATGCAAATATTAACGCATCCACAATCAAAACCTAAAAAACATCTTACACTACTAAAAGAAAACTTTTTTAATTTTCTACCTTCTATTACTTTTATGGCAGGGTATTAAACGAAATTCGCTATTAATTCGCTTAATACCCTGCCATAAAAATGACAGAAGGTAGAAAATAAAAAAAGAAACATTGTGAATTCAAGTACATTCCCAGCTTAACTGGGTTCAATGCCGATGTGGGCTCCCCAGATCAATTCCGTTGACGGATGATTGCTGATGGCACAGATCAATAGAACTAGCTAAGAGACAGGCGAAACGAAGGACCCGCATTGCGTAGTGGTGAACGCGTTACTCCCCGGAAAGGACAATAGCGCGCGTCCGTTCCCTACCGCAGACACCTGCGGTCCGGTGTTTTGAAAATATCTCAGCAATCTTGTGGTTGTAAAAGAAAACTCTTCATACTGTAGGAAAACTAACCCGGAAATGACGAAATCGACGTTTCAAACAAACAAATAGAGGAATAAAGAGATTGCGTCTTTTGCCGAAGTTCTGCAAGGTGTTTCTTCTGTGACTCTGCAGCTGCATTTCGATAAGTAGCGGCAATTTCAGCAAGTCGCGCACGAATTTTCTCATCTACCTGATTTAATAATGGTCATTCACAATCAACTTGTTACTGACGAGTCTTGAAACCCAAACCAAAAATAAGAACTGTTCTTCACAGACCGTATCCTGCTTCTAAATATCTTGGAAACAGAACCATTAGAATCGTGAACTTAACCTTAGGTCCTATCCGTTCTGCTATGTCTATTACAATTTCTTCAGGAACAATACTTCCTTTTATCAACCACTCTTGGAGTATCTGTAAGAAAGAACGTATAAAACATGCGATAAAAAAAGTCGACAGATTGCGTTAGTTTATCTTCTTATAGACATACACTAGTAAATATAATAATGCCAAGATGTTTGCAAAGCTTCAGACCGCAGGTGTCTACTGTGGGAATGGAACATACTATTACCCTCTCTGGGGGCTCACGCGTTCACCACCACACCGTGCAGGTTATTCGTTTCGCCTTTTTCTCATCTGTTACACTAATACTAACAAGTATTAATGGACAAAAAAGATTCCGCAGATATTTTCCACATGAACAATCCACAGTCTATTCGCTGCGATGCTATATGGTTCAACCTCACATGCTGAAATGGAGGCTACACGCGGAACAAAACAGAGACAATGTACTTGCTCTAAGACTGAAGTCAATTCGGAGTAGGGTATCGCTGTTTTCGCGTACTAACTAATATTTTTGCACACAACCATTCCCCACGAAGGATTAGCATGTAGCATCGTGGCTAATAGGTGTTCATGATGGTCCAACTGCGGTTCCCAGTGATTATCAATGCGGTCTCATGCAGCGTCAACAGTTTGCAATGCTAGAAGTTACCACTTCCTTGATAGCAACTCACTCGTAAATTGGCAAGTCCTTTTCAAACCTACAACAGCCATAAACCATTCACACTTATGGACTAGATATGACCTGACATGGCCATATCGAAGCCATTAAATTAAAATTTTGCCCTGCCAGAAAATTACCAGTAAACGGAAGTAGTGCCTCGACTCCCACATCTGCCGTGTTCCTTCTCGGTCAAATATTCATGTAGGTATAAACTACAAAGTATGAAGCTTTCAGCGTTGAGAAATCCCTGAGTGATGTGTGATACAGTCGACTTCATTATGAACCACAGAGGTGATTGAATGCATAACTGGTCTCTGCAATGACTTGCAGTGGCCTACCGATATTAAGTTAATGCTTCCAGGATAAATTTGGCACCAATTTCACGACATTAGAGGGATGGAAGGCTTGGTGGGCTCGGAACGCTAGATCGAAGTAACGACCTATCGCATGTGGTGCATTACAGAACACCTCTGACCACTGCGCTACCACGCACTCTGTTCAAACAGGTATGCATTTCATAACATTCACGATTATATTCATAAAATGCCTATGTGTTTGTCGATAACATTCCGCACGTCAATTTAGACAAATGTCCGCAACCGAGTGAAAGACAGGAACATGAAAGACGGCGGTCATGATCGTCATGAAATATGCTCCCTATATCTCTACGTCTACAAACCTAAAAAATTACCCGTAAGTATCAAACCATCACGACTAAGCTTGACCATTACTTCGTTATCAAGAAAAACACGAATTAGCCCTCGCATATAGAAAGTGGGACATTCCCAGTCCCTATCGAAAGATGGGAGCCTACTCGCGAATGATCGAAGTATAAAAAACTTGAAAAATACCACTTTAGATTATATGAGAGTTATAACTTCTCATTATCTTCACAGAAGCCGGAGGTCTGAGGTGTCTGATCAAGGAATTACCAGGAATAAATAATTAAGTTAAAAAGTAATGAAACCTCGGATGGAACGATAACGCTGACTGCTGATTCTTTACGAGTGGCGCCACCAAACTTGTTTGCTTTTCCTCCACTTCCTCGGGCACCTTTCCTTTTTCCAGCGCCTTTTCTTGAATCAACCCAATCAGCATCATTCTCAAAAAAGACAATAGAATTCGATTTCCAAATCTACTACATCAAAGAAAAATCCGTTAGCTTATTACCTCTACCTTCCTATGTTGATGCTGTGAGCTTTTACGTTCTCGTTCAAGTACATCTATCTAAAGAGAGTGGGAGTGCGTCATGAAAACACTATGAAGCTTTAGAATGCTATGGAAGAAGAAACACACTGAGTTATCCAAATAACAACCACACCTGCTCACGAGCCCACGCATCGATGTGATCATCCAATCGCTCCATCGCCCTTCCAAGCATTTTATCGGAAAATACATAGCCATCTGCATTGTGAAGGTCTTTCTCTAGAGTAGAAACCCTCTCCGATATTAGTAGAAAGTCCTCATCATCGAACGGTATAGCAAAAGACTGCAGTGCTAACTTTAAGTCGCAGACATCCGATTCTCGCACAGCATCTGAATGTGGTAACAGATGTCGTCTAAACACCAATACTGATATAGTACCACTCCATATACAAACCAGCGCCTGGGTTAACCACTGTCTTCAGGAAAGTGTAAAAGCACGATTCGCAGAGTTATCCAATATAGAACGAGCACTTTGTAGTGGTCGCATAAAATTCCTGTGTCCGCTTAGTTACTTAAAAACTACCTGCTTACCCATGGAAAATACTGTTAAATACTCGCAAATACTACGTAATATTTCAACCTGATACACATAAACATCTACATCAATACTGAGGTAGTTCTCGTCCTCGTTCTTATCGGAATAAATGGAAACCTTTTCTTGAGCTACAAAAAGGGTTCAACCGCTCAGAAATGCTATTTCCACAGCAAAACTAAACCTAAATGAAAAGGATATTTACCTTTCACTGCAGTCAAGCACTGTTGAAATAAGGCCGTCGAGATCAAAACAGAAGGAAGTGCCTCGATTTTAAAGTCGTCGCTGCTTTGTCTAAGCAGTTGCGATATTTGTCCGTTTTTCGCTCCAATGCTTTCACTGAGACCCAACTTTTTAAGCACACTCGTTTCTTAAAATCGGTTGAAAGTTGTGGTACCAAGTTAAACGGTTAGTCCCATCTTAACAAAAGCAGAACCATAACATTGGAAAAAAAAACCACTTACGAATAAATTCTTGTTGTCGAAAAAGATTCTGCACGTATGTTTGGACCAAGACGTCGTGAATTTGAGGGATGTAGGTACAACTAGGAGAAGATCGTGAGCCAGACAACCGACCAGGAACCTATTAAGGAGAATAATTTTCAAAGCAACCGTCACTTAAGCTCGGTAGTAAACGACGTGGACCATCGACTCGGATCATCGGCTCTAGTAAGACAAGTTAAATGTAGGAGCTCTTTGAATAAAGAAATATGCACGTAGGAGAACCCAAACGATTTTATGAATACACAAAGGCTTCTGCTGATATGTGCCTTCCCAAACAAAGATAGGCTATTGGCACTAGTAGTCAATCAGTTCACAAGCTTCCATCATACCTCTCCTGCAGCTACGAGTCCATCGAAAGTAGGCCAAAACTGACCAAGTGGTAATCCTACGCGTGCTTGTATGACATTAATGGGCAACGGCCTAAATACCTATAAACTAAACGATTAGGAGAGAAGAATGAATGCTACTCACTTTGTGATAGCAGAGAGTAATGCTCTGAAGATGTTCTTATGTGCCTCAAGATACTCTAAGGTAAATATTGAATCACCATCAATTACTCCGTCAAAGCCTACTGAGATGTGATCCAAGAGCAAGGATCGCAAAAGCTCCTGAACATATCTATTCGAAGTAAGACAACTCATGTTGAAAGGATGCATACTGATCCATCCCATACAGTATAATAGGTAAAAGACACACATTTGATAAATTCCAGTGCTTGCAAAGAGATGCTAGCGTTCGATGGCCATGCTCGGCGAGTAATGAACGAAGTTCACCCTGGAGATTTACGACATATTCCCTGAAAAAGTCGTCCCATTATCTTTTCCAACACTGTTTTCCTTCCTTTCTTATTAATTCAATCAGTTTCCCAAATTTTAACACTACTCATTTAACATAACGACGACAAGGTGACCCATATACAACTCACGCCTTAGAGAGCAAACTGGACAAGGTGAACCACATATGAGCCATTTTCTTCTAGGCTTTCCATTTTGTCGCCTATGGTTTCCTACGCAACGCTTTTTGTAATCAATCAACAGTCTATTCAACGTAGATGTTGTGGCGTATTTCTATCAGGAAAAGCTCTATTGTGCACTTAGAAACGCACAAAACAAAAACCGTTTCTCATGAAATGCAATAGCCAGTAATTTTACTGGTAATTCAATTCCAACAGCTATATGTTGACCAAATGGGATAATCGGGTACAGAAAATACAAAGATAGACTCAACACAAGCTGCAAAACCCATCTAAATGCTGTGGTTGTATGGTGGTCCACATACTAAATAAAAGTGAAAATACCATGCGTACTCATTATGACAAAGCAAAGTCCCTCCTACACTTTTGTAATATATTCCATCACTGTATTCTTTTGTTACTAAACAAAGTTGGCTGAGAGAAAACCGAAGCAAGGGTTGTGCAGTGGGTAACACGTGAGCTCCCGAAAAGTGTGATCACGGGCTCGAATCATAGCTGAGCAAATGTCTCAGCGCCATCATGGTTGTACTTCACATAATATCCTCCCATGAAAAATACTAGGCACTGAATAAAAAGTCACATATTAGAAAGTTATCGCATGTTGCCAAAAAACCAGAAAGCCCATAATGACCGAAGCTAAACGTCATCCTACACGTCAGCTGCACAAAACCAAGTGTCCGCACCAATGGATTAAGCAAGAGTTTTCGCCAATTATAGAAATTTTGCATGTAACAAAATTCCTTACTTTTCCTACAACGCCGCTGATACCTTTGTTACATACGATAGCGCTCATTGAACTGTTCATTTTCCTAACGGCATGTGCAGCGCTTTCAGTTCTCCCACGCGTAAGGATAAAACTCGTAAGATTTACAACAACACGTAACCAAAACAAACTCTCTGAGGAATTCGCAAAATCAAAGAAATCAATGGCAGTAGAAACGTGATAAGAAGTAAGTAAAAGATCTCGAAGGACTTCTAGAATTTTCACATAGTGTGGACCAATAGTTTTAAACAATAATTTTAAAAATCAACGTAATGATTGCTGCTTACTCAGAGAACAGTTCGCCACCGGAAATTGTGAGTCCAACGTTCTCAGAAACGAGTTTAAGTGCAACGTGCTCGACATGGTCTAGATCGACATTCAACGTAGCTGCAATATCCGTTAGAGGAGCCCGTCCACCTAATGCCTCACATTCATTTCTCACCTGTAAACAACTGCCGTAACTATAGCATAAACATAGCCATAATTAACACAAATGATCGGCTTTCGGTAAACCTCGGCATAATAATCGATATAAAGGGCAAAGGATAAAGTTTACGGCGTTGATCAATCCTTGAGAGATGCGCCATGCATTCGATTTCATTAAGCATTGTCGGAGGGACTGAATGCATATCTGGCCTTTACGGTGAATCGCGGTGGCCTACCGATGTATCGAACCAGTGCTGCTCTCCTCCCAGACAAGTCTGGTACCAATTTGTCGACCCTGGAGGGATGGAAAGGTGTTGACAAGCCATGGGCGTGTGATCCAATCCCGTGTGTGTATTTCAGGGCACCACACGCACGCCAATAATCGACATATTTATACTAATTTTTTTACGAACTTCCCTTATTTAGCTGAAGCAAAGTTGGTGCAGATTTCCTTATTATTGCTGCTGTTGTTGTTGACAAACTACACAGTACAAGCAACAACAACAAGATCTGTACCAAACGCACATCACCCAAATAAGTACAGTTCGTAAGAACAGCTATATAGCTGCCATAAAATCAACACATTCACGTTCGAGTTTTCGCCAATTGCTTCCTTTTTCTTCGAAAAGTAGAGTTCTTGTGGATTTGAGAAAAAGACCTAGAACAGAATGACTAATCACCTATCTCTATCGCTGTAAGAGTATATATAATTTTTTCGAAACGCCATTTTTGATTTCAGAGTTGTTTAAAGATCCAACTACCTTCTAATTAGATTTCAAAAAACAGCAATGCAATAAAAAAGATTTTAAAACCTTTAAGGGACAGCAGCATTCGTCCGCATAGGTGACCCATTTCACGGTAATATTATCCTTAACTAGACGGAATCCGATTTGTTCCATCGTTTCGTTAGCTCGCCAAGGATACGATACGATCGCCAAGGAAAAGCGCAAAAGTAAAACAGAAAACGAAAATAAAACGATTCCCAACAACCAGAATACTAGAAATTTTGGGTAGATCGAGATAAAATATCTTGAATACAAAGCTCAGTACATTGTAGCGGCTTCTATTCCAATTAGGCTCACTGTGCTGGGAATGTCAGTCTAAAGATCAATGCCTAAACTATGCTCGGCCAGATGTGAGTCACCTCGACTACATCATTTGCGACCATACGGTCGTGCGAATGAGGCAAACATGTAAATCTCAAAACCTTAACTTTTATTTCGTCTATTGTACGGCAGGGTACGTGCGATGTGCAATACAACCACAAGGGTGCTCAGATATAAGCAAAACTCGAGACCTCAGATTAAGCCGCGGTTACGCTCACGTGCTATCCACCACACCAGCCGTGACCTATGCCTTGAATTTCTCTCAAGAATAGGCAAAAAATAAAAGCTAAAAAGTTGTGATGTCGACTATGGCTTCAGTTTGACTAGGTTCAATGAGACTTGTGCTCTCCAGATCATCCCTGATGACGGGTAATTACTGATAGCACCGATAGAGTAAAAGCATGACTGACAGAAAGGTAAAGGGCCTTGGCTGATGTCGAGGATAGCAATAGGCGCCCCCAGCGAGATAACCGCAGTTTCGAAGCCCAGCTGCGCTTCCGAGTATTGCTCAAATATAAGCATCGACATATCGGTAGGCATTGCAAGTCACTGTAAAGCCAGATATGCAATCCGTCACCTCCAACGATGCTTAATGAAGTCCAGCGATAGATCAACGCCGAGAGCTTCATCCTTTTGTCCTTTTACCAACACTCTTATAAATTCAAGATTATTCCTGACTAAGAGTATCTTCCGAACGAACCTCGGTGGCCAGATGACTGCGAGTGATATATGAATGTCCATCCCTAGTAAACACCACATCGATCATAGACCTTTGGATTAATTTCGACACTACTTCGACACAGTTTGCCTCCGACAACCTGGTATATTATTAAAATAGGTTAAAGTAGTAAATGACCACTCTTGGACTTACACCTACAAGTGATTTTTCTTCTGATAGTGAAAAAATAAATGCTACAACCCCTTTGCAGAACGTATTGCTTCAAAACTATTCCCACGTAAACAGTACGGTCTTGAAAACATTAAACAGTTAAAATGAATAGATCAGTGAATAGAAAACAACTTAAAACTACAAGAAACTAACTTCTTCGCAGACTGTGTTAGTTGTACCCGTTGAAGGTCGGTTACGAGGCGTCGTATGTCCTCCCATGTAGCTGCCATCTTGACCCAAGTGAACGTAGAAGATCATTAAATCTACTCAAAAGATTATTAATAAAGTAAGAAACACTCCTCTGTGGAACGCAAATCCATTTCCAAACATGAGGAAC
Organism: Angiostrongylus costaricensis; assembly: GCA_900624975.1. NCBI lineage: Eukaryota > Metazoa > Nematoda > Chromadorea > Rhabditida > Metastrongylidae > Angiostrongylus > Angiostrongylus costaricensis. Next base: position 22,579 of record UYYA01004672.1, read on the forward strand.
AAGGACCGATATTTATCATTTCATTAAATATCAATAAACTTCTCTTAAACATTGACGCAAAAACGAATAATTACACCTATTGCCCCATTTGTCAATATCACAGAAAGATATCATATCAAAGAAAAAACCACCACACCTATAATACATGAAATAGAGGTGAAACACAGATAGAAACCGCCAATGACTTCTTAGAAATCATCCCAATATCTTAAGAAGATCGAGAATCTTGACTGGAAGGTTCTAAACCTGGAGCGTTCAATGTGCCGGAGATGTCGGATTCTAAATAGAACGAGGGATTTCGAGAGCTTTTGCCTTTTAACTCAGCTGCAGCAAACATCAATGATGCGTTCGAGGATACCATCGCATTTTTCCGAACCAAATTTTATTTAGAAAAAAAGGTTTATTAATGCCTTTGCTGTTTCAAATCCAAACCACGAAAAAACAGACGAAAGAGAAAAAATGATTTGTGGTCTACAGAAAGTTTAGATTTCCACACAGTAGAATACTCACAAGTCTACCAACAAGAAGTAAACATACATAGGCGCAAGGACAAAAATGAACTTGCCGTTCCTAACAGAGTCTGAGAATTCTTCAATGCCTGCTGCTCCAGTTATATTGGAAATCGGTTCAGTAATTTCTGGTCGAGAGCGTTCTATTAATTTAGATAACCCTTCGACTACGATATCTTCATTCAATCCTCGAGACTCGCAAAACGAAAGATCACGATAAATCTGAAAGTCTTACTTAGTTATATCCATAAAAAAGCCTGGAAGTAAGGCAAGTTACTGCACAGTATGGAAAAACCACTGCGTGGATGAGAAAAGCGCCAATATAACAACAAACCAATAAAACGGCCAAATTCTCATGATACCTGAGTCCGTATCTTATCATCGTCGGTTGTCCCAACCAAAACCGATCCTTTTCTCTTGAATCGTGAAAGACTTGACCCAGTGGCATCAACACTGTCAAGCACCTTAGAGAAATCTTGAAGATCTCTGCAAAACTACTTTTACAAAAAAAACAAAGACCCTCACCTTCTCCGCCTTCTCAACCAGCTGGCAATATGATGATGACAATACTGAGCGAGATAGCTGTACAGCAGTTGGATGACTTGTTTTCGACAATTCTTGAATGAAAACATCAAGCTTCTTATGAGCAACAGAGATGTAAGCGGAGTGCGTTAAAGGCGACGGTTTCTTGGTCCACCTATACTGCTTCGGGACATCGGACACAGCATCAAACTCCTAAAGTATTTCGAAAAGAAAAAACCAACGGCAATACGGAAATCACTCACTTTGGATACTGAAGCGGAAACTAGCTTGATCACCGCCTCATCAGTCTTAGAACTCTCCGAATCAATCAGTGTACCGAATCGCGTTAAGCATTGACCAAAAAGCGATGTATCAACACTCAGGTGGCTGAAAATATATGAGCTTATCCACAAAAAAAGCTCTAGACGTTGACCAATCTCTAAGAGATACGCCACGCATTCGATTTCATTAATCACCGTTGGAGGTGACTGAATGCTTATCTTGCCTTTACAATGCTTACTCTCGGTGGCGTACCGATGTATCCAGCCAGTGCTGCTATCCTCCAAGACAAGTCTGGTGCCAACCTACCGACCCCGGAAGGAAGGAGGGCATGGTGGGTCTGGGGGTCTGGGACGCGGGGATCGATCCCATTTGTATTGCAGGGTGCCTTGGCTACACGCGTCCCGAACTTTATATAAATTCATATATGTATATATATGTACATATATATATATATATATATATATATGAAAGAAAACACCATAGTTCCAAAAAACTAACGAGAGTTTGGGCCACAGCTCCTCCAATGCCATGTCAAATACCTTGGAATGCACAGCGAAAAGATCATGACGGACTGCTAAAAGAGCGCGCCATGCTTCAGTACCACCTAGTTCAGATGAGCCTCCAATAGTCGCAGCTCTGTAGTATGAAATACTATGCTAAGCATTGTGCAGTTAAAAGGAAAGATACCGTAAAACAAGTATAATGAATTCTACTAACTCCAAAAGTGCTCTAGCCCAGGCGAGATGTTTGTTTAGCAGCCTCAACGTGAGATCCCATAATTTATCGATGATTGGATACAGAAATACGTCTTCAGCCCATATTGTTTCAACAGTTCGCAAGATTGTGGATGAAAGACCGCACAGTACTCCTCCTATCAGGAACTAGACAAAGTATAACAGTTCAGTGATTCAATAGATTTCAGAACAAAAAATGGACATACTAAGTTCTACCTGATCATCGGAAACAAACTGAAAACTTTCTGGAGTCATTTCGCTATCTACTTGGCGAACCAACTTGTGGGTAACCAATTTAAAGTAGACAACTAGATTAAATTTGTCTCGAACGGCCTTCAACATAGCCCTATAAATGCAGCGATGTGCTACAATAACTATCCAAAAAGGTTATGTTAAATACCTCGAATGAGGATGTACCGGCCAGTTTTCAATAAATTCCTGTGTAGCCATAAAGCATCGATGAAATAGTGAGGTATTCGTCGGTACTGCCACTGTGCCCATTGACTAAAAAGTGCTACGATCGCCAACCAGAAAGTCAGATAACCGAACAGAATAGTAGCCAGATAACAGGAATAGAAAAGTCGAAAAAAAATTAGGCAGCCCATCCCATTTTATATAAATATGGTAAATGAAACTACTGCAACTGTACTGATCTGCAATATTTCCACTGACTTCTGGAACCAAAAGTTTTCAATTCTTCGCCGATACCCCTTAGCTACTATGCAATATTAACATACCCAACCATTCAACCTAGAATCAAACCTTATCAATAAACGTCAGCAAAAATGTAAGAAGAGTCTGCTCAAGGAACGCTTCCACTTGTCCCGCATACTTTGCTCCAAGAACATTACTCCAACTTGAACGCATCTAAACAAATCAATGTGGTAGTCGTGAACTCAGATACTTTACAACCAAAGAAAAAACCGATTCCTAGCAATTCCAATTAAAATTAACCTACCTTGTTGACACCAGCGAAAACAGATTTTAACATTTCGTAGTGGCCCTTAGCCGGCTGAACAAGCTTAGGATATATCAGATCGGAAACCAGACGAGCAGTCAACGAGTGCGTGCAGTTGGCCAATGACAGAAGAGAAAGCACGTAGGGCAGTGTAGCACAGTCCTCACCGGCGCTTCGTACACCCTCATTGCATAAAACGGTCTCCACTTGATTTAACAGCTAAAACCTATAATGTTAGATAACTTTAAGGTAGCTTTAAAGTTAAGTCAGCACTCACTTTACTGAGGATTTTGCTTTCTCTGCTCTCCTCCACCAATTTTTCCTTATATGAACTGATATCAACCAAACAAGACGATACTTTCTCGAGCCTGAAATCTTGTTAAACATAACTCCAGACATCAGAACTATGCTAAACTTAATTGATGAACTACGAGCAGCAGAAAATTTACCATAGGATGCTAACTGAATTAGGTATATTACTGAACAGATTAGCAAGTCGTTGAAGTGCCGACAGAAACGCGATGCGATGACGAACCTTGATCTAAAAGTAGCACATGGCCAAAGAAATGTTTACTATATCAGAGACAAAAAAGTACAATGTCAAATTCAAAGACACTAGTTCACTGAGAATCAACCAACTATCGATGTACGAAGGAGCAAGTTAATATGAAAGCCCCTTGCACGTAACCGTAGCTGGTGATATCAAACATTATTCTAAGCAAAGGAGGGCATATGAGCAGTTTAATATTTCGAAAGTGGTTGAGAAACGTCTCATTCTAAAAAACCGGGTCAATATACAACGTCCAGCATTTATTGGGTGCAATGCATATGGTGCGAAATCAATGGCCGCTTTCAACTTAAGGCAATATGTCTCAGCTCGCAGAGAACTTTATTAGTTGAAAAAAAAACTAGATACTTAGATGGTCCGTATTCACTGTTTGTGTAGGTTCAGCATAACTTCCATTCTTCGCAGACCTGTTGGTTTAGCCACTGAGGTTTGATGGAGTCCCGAGGCCAGTCCAGGTGAAGCCTTCGTCTTGTCGTCACCACTTCAGGCAGTCGCCACCATTGTGAATCAGACTGATTTGTGACCAAGCGACTAATCTCATACCAGGACGGTGATGAATTCTCGCATTGGTACTGGTTTACTCTTAGGTGAACTTCTGGACGGAAACGTCAGACTCCATCTCAGCTTGGGAAGCCGTGCTGGAGTATAGACGCTCCGCTGTATAACTCAGGAACTCAGGAACACCTTCCAGCCACGATGAAGTGGAATACCGTTGGAAGTTGAGATAACTGCGCTTATAATCTATAGATGATTGTTAATTAGGCATAAATTCTGTAGCTATCTCATTACCAGCAAACGAAATTTCTGCCGAGGCCTCGGTGTTGGTGGAAGACGCTGAAAATTTAAGTTTCAAAGCAATTCTACACAATACGTCGTTATGGCGATACAGCAAGGTCTCCTCTATAAGCATACGAAGCCCGAAAACTCCCAAACTGCTACGACTGAGAAATTATCGTCAGCCGTAGAAAAACGAACTTTGAGGATTATATGTTAACAGAGTTTTCCCCCCAACGGTTCACCGCCTCATCGTGGCTGGGAGATGTTCTTGCGTGCCAGGCTGAGATGTACAGCGGGAATTCATCTCTCAGCATGATCACCCAAGCTGAGGACTTCATCCCTCAGCAAGATCACTCAAGCTGAGAAGGAGTCCGGCGTTTGCATAAGTAAAGCCACCTGAGAGTAAACCAATATCAGGATCCAGCACTGCCCTGCTATCAAACTGGTAGCAAAGTGGCAAATCTCCCTCTGATCCACACGGGCCGCGACGATCTTTGGTGGTGATGGCCTGGGCCAGACTTTCGCTAGGCTGGCCTCGGGATTCCAGATAACCAGAATGGCTAAACCAGCAAAACTCCAAACCAATAGAAATTTTTCTGAGGCCCACACAACTACTGAAGACGGACCATTCAAGTACCCAAGTGAGTGTTAACAGAGGTGTTTCCAGAAAAACCTACTTGACAGATTATAAAGCTTCAAAAATCCAAAATAAGCACATTAAAAGGTTCGCAACGGTAACAGACAATGTGTTTGTTGTCTTAAGTGAGGCAAATCAATGACCTGACAGCTCCGATTCTCTGACAGTTCCAGGCAAAAGAACTCCACACGTTCAGCAGTACGAACAGCGGCGTTCGTGCTATTCTCAAACTCCGTCCATATAGTCTGAATTTCAAATTGAACATTCTAGAACAATCGATATCAATAGAGACTCAGTCTGAAGCAGTAAATGAGAACACTCTTACATTGATGTCGTTATCGATCTTATCGATCGCACTTTGCAAGCTGACAAGATTCGAAGAAAGGTGGACGAAATCAGCATAGTCGTCATTGATTAACTCTATCATTGAATGCTGTACACTCTTCAGATATAATCGAAGGTCCTGTTGGATTTGTTTCAGGCCAGCACGACTTAAAAAGCCAGTACCAATCAATAAACCGTAAACTACAAAAAGAAGGATATGAATTCACTACTTCTGAGAAAATATACATCAATACTGCTAAATATTACCGCCGAGCAAGATTCATAAAACGCTGAACGTTGAAATCCGGACGTCCGAAGTGATTTTTGTTGAAGCATAACTGAGAATCATCGAATATCAACGAACTTGGAGCAAAAATTCGCGGTGAACTGCACTCTGCACTGCTTGTTAACATACTAACTAACTGAAAATATTAACTATCTAGCAAAAGAAACAGTTACAAGTGAAAAGACTTACGTAAACCACTTTTGACGACTGACAGTGTGAGTGTAGATTTCATGCTCTAATCGAATTCGTCGTATGGGAAAATTTTTGCAATAGAGCGCGCGAAAGAGTTCGAGTATACCACATTTTAAATACGATCTAATCCTATGCACTTTTTTCCGATATATAGCAATATTTTTTGGTCTGACTTTGTTTTAAATGGTCCCTGTTCTGGGCGCGTGTAGCGCAGTAGTTATAGGTGTCCTTCAATACTCGTATGGTCGTTGGTTCGATCCCGTGCCTGAACTTCAATATGCCCTCCATCTTTCTGAGCCCGGTAAATTGATGCCAGACTTGTCTGTGAGGAGAAAAGTACTAGCGTAATACGTCACTAATCCACTCTAATTCGTTATTTGGGCTAGATATGCTTTAAGACACCTCTAACGATACTTGGTAAAGTCGGATACATGGCGCATCTTTTAGGGACTAATCGATGCTGAAAGTTTCATTCTTATGCTTACTATATACGTTGACGTGTTTGCTGATCCCACCACATCCCACCATTTCTTTCGTTCTGTTCGTGTGGTCGTCCACAAAAGCGCCGAATTTGACCATGGATTTGGCTTATACTTGAGATTTCCGAGCAAAAATGAACGAATGTGGTTGCGTGTTGGTCGAACGTAAATCTGCATAAGTTCCTAGGATAGCGCTTTCAAAGCTTTTTCCAGATCTTAGCCACAGCCAACGCCCTGGCTATGAAATGGGCCAAAGACCAAAAGTGTATTCCAGGGAATTTGCTACTGCGCTGCACTAATGGTCATCAGCTGATGTCTCCTTTCCAGGTTTTAATTGTCCCTAAGTGTTTTACTTGGTTTAATTTTGTGGAGTGGACCATATTCATTATTCGATAGCATTTTCTCGATCGTTTGTACTCTTCTGATCTTTAGGTAGGTTAGAAATGGATGGTATTAATTTACGTATGAATTTGGCCGAAATGGCGTTTCAACACGATGATATCGTTGACGATATTGAGTTTGCAATTCGTCGCTACCCGGAGTGGTAAGGCTCTTCCGTAAGCTTCATTACTCTAAATTTTGTTCAAGGAAGTATCTAAGGGTGTGCGTAGCGCTGTGGTCGGAGGCGCCCTGCAATATACATGGGATCGATCTCTGCGCCACAAGCTCGCCAAGCCCTCCATCCCTCCGGCGTGAAAAGGGAAATCGGTGCCAGACGTGTCAGGGGGGATAGCAGCACTGGCGGTACCCCACCGAGAGTTATTGTAAAGGCGAAATATGCATTCAGTTACCTCCAGCGATGCTACGAATGAAGTCGAATGCATGGCGCATCCTTCAGGTATTGGTCGACGCCGAGAACCTTATCCTTTTTTACTGCAAATCTTAGAATCAAGCTTTACCAGAATAGGAACAAATATAATTTTTGGTCACGTGCTGAAAATTCCTGCCTATTTTTAACTTAAAATGTGTCTTTTGGAAGTAATCCTACCATGGTCGCATTGCATTGCTTTTTGAATTTTGCATGAGACGCATTATATTACAGGGTAGAACTATGGAATAAGTTAGTATTGCCTAAGTGGACAATTTATTCATTACGTTATTAAAGGTTATTCTGTTTTAAATTCGGCCTTGTTATTGTTAGTTGTTACTTACCCCCAATATTTCTCTTTCTGTCTGCTTTTTTCTCCTTTCCTATTTCATTTACAAAAGTTTCAGCTGTGAACAGTTGATTCCTCATGTTATTCGGTTAATGAACTCACCTATTGAATCAATCCGAGCCTCGGCTTTTGGATTCGCTCTGGATATCATTGGGCAACGACCACAGGTTTATCATTTTGTAAATTTGTTTTGACTGGTTAATTTAATTCAATATCATAGGAGCTTTTTGTTCATGCCCTCTATTCACAAACTAGTTTGGTTAATTCAATGTAGTTTGCAATACCTTCGAGCGGTTTGCCGCCTCATCGTAGCTGGAAGGTGTTCCTGGGTGTCGGGCTGCAATGTATACCGGAGGGATTCATTTCCCCAACGGGGTCTCTGAAGCTGGGGAGTCTGGCGTTGTCATCGGGAAGTCCAGCTAAGAGTAAAGCAATGTCAGAGTCCAACACCTTCTTGGTATCAAACTAGTTGCAAATTCGTGGTAGCAGATCTCCCGCTGATTCGTAAGGGCGGCGACTGCCTGTGGTGGTGACAACCTGGAGTAGACTTTGGCTAGACTGACATCTAGACTCCAGAGAAACACAATAGCTAAACCAGCAAAACTCCGAAATAATGGAAATTTTGGTGGGGCCCACACAACCAATGAGTACGAGCCATTCAAATATCCAAGTGAGCAAGTAAAGTTTGCTGTGTTTACCATAAGTCACGAACGATATTGTAGAGGAACATGTCCAGGAACATACTGCAATTTATTACCTGCTCATCTGCATTGCTGTGTAGGCGTCGTCTTTTAGGCTTAAGTAGCTTTGTTTTGCAGGAACCTTCTACATTTCAGACACGAAGTCAGCTTAAAGAGGCTTATATCAATAGAATCCAGTCCAGTGATCTCGATGTGGCACGTCAAGCAATCACGTTCTTGCCGGATTTTGTCAATATGTGCATTGGTTAGTGAAATTAGATATTGATTTTCTCCGTGTAGGTTTTTTCTATTGAAGTTTATCTCACACATTCACCAGTTCGTTGAATGTTAAGTCTTATAATGCTTTAAATGAAGTGTAGCCTATTCATTAGCCAATGCCGACGAACTTATTGCTGTCGCGGTGCATTGTGTGACATCGAGAAATGTTCTGAACGATGTCAACGATTACATTGTCTACGCGATGAAGGTATTTGGTCAACTGAACGATGAAGATTCACGGAGTACGGACTCCAAAAAAGAGGCAAAGAAGCGTTCACGAGAAGATGGAGAGATAAATTAGGTGATGTCCACCTCAAGTTGAATGTTCAATGCTTGAAGCCTTTCTGTACTTTTAAATAATTAGTTAAGTGTCCCAAGGTTCTCAGTCAGTTTACAGTACTATAGAAATATGGGAACGAGATGTACTCTTGAAGAACCTATCCAGAATATGTCCGTTTTCTATTTGATGCCAAGTATCTCCTCGAGAAAGAAGATCAATGTCCGTTATAACCTAAAATAGCGCAATAGGAAAGGAAATGAGATATACGTGAAAGTCATGGCCACTGCTGCAAATATTGTTGAAAACAAGAATAAAAATGATAAAGCTTTCGGCGTTGCTCAATCCCTGGAGGATGCGCCATACATTCGACTTCATTAAGCATCGTTGGAGGTGACTAAATGCATATCTGGCCTTTACAGTAACTCGCTCTGCCCTACCGATGTGTCGAGCTAGTGTTGCTATCCATCCAGACAAGTCCGGTAACAATTTGACGACCCGGGAAGAATGAAGAGCTCGGTAGGCCTGGGGCACAGCATCATCATCATTATCAGCCTTCAATTTGATAATTGAGTCATTAAAGTAGATGGTTTGCCGTATTGTAAAGACTAGAGAATTGAAACGTTGCGAAACTGATTTCCGATACACAACCCATTTAGGGCACAGTCGTTGCTGTCGTCTTCTCAGTTTTATTTGTATATACACATTCCTGAGTATGCTGATTATGTGTCGATCACCATAATCTCATTTTTTGTTTCAAGTATGCATGGCTTTATAAATTTTGACTCTGTTACATGTCTCCCTCGGGTTTAAAAATGTAACTTAGGTGGGTGGAGTACTGTATTAAATATTCTCTCTGCTTCTGGTCGCATTAGGTACTCTTAGTGTCTTCTCTGTCGATTATTGGGTCTTCATCGTTAGGGGTTTCGAGTACATTACTTCTTAGGCTACGCAACATGTGAATTGCGGTCTAAAACCTACAGTGGAAATGCTTACTCTGAAAACCAATTAAGTTCAAGAAATGGTCTCTTTACCTCTGTTATTTCGTATCTACTTATACCTACCGTATATTCATGATCCCTGGAACGCGACATTTGCACTTTTACGAACACAAATTTGCAAATAGAAAGTTCTCTGGCGTTTATTGGTTCTCTCATTATGGTTCACCGAGCAATTGTGACAATTCGGTGTTCCTTAGTGTTCTTTAGTTTGATGTACCTTGCATATTATGTGTTATATGAGATTTTACTTTGCACTCTGAAACGTGCTTTTTACCACATCATGGACTTATGGAATTGTGGTCGTAAAAATTCAAAAAACTGCTCAAAGTAAGCTGTATAGTACTTCCAAATACTGAGGGCAGTAGGATTGTATGGCGAACCATAGTGGCATACATACCACGCATACTGTAGCGCTAGAACTCTCTTCCATAAAATAAAGTGTTAACTAAATGTGTTAACTAAACTAATAGTAAATGTATGCTGTTTAAAAACCTCGCGATTGCTGAGCAAGAAAACGACACATTCATATTCCAATGCCGAGGTTAAGAGAAAGTCGATCCTGGGAACTATTACAAGATGTACCAGCAAAATACTTTCGACTTGTGAAGGAAGCATTGTCACTAAGGCAGAGTAAATGTATGCTGTTTAAAAACCTCGCGATTGCTGAGCAAGAAAACGACACATTCATAAAGTGTTAACCTCCAATTCGTCTAGTTATAGAGAAATTATCGTTGCTTGTCAAGGAACCGATATTGAGTTATGCTTTGTACTTTGCAGATTTTAGCTTTGAGTATTGACGGTTACATATGTCTCATATGTGCTTTTAGTGGGTTTTCCTATACTTTAATGCAGTAAGGTTTCAGGTTACACGAAAGCAAGCAATATCGAGGTTGTGGAAACCGAAATCCCGATGTGGTCGGCTAACTGGACGACCCGTTTCTCCGCAGTAAACATTACAGCTCTAATAAATCTAAAATTTTCTAATGGTGCTTAGGAACTGGGTCAGTCATAATTTAATACTCATCGGTAACCTTCATTGAAAAAGCGGGTAGTTCTCGTGTGTTCTCCTCTGTGTTCATACCACGACGTTACCGTTTCTAGTTTTCATCATTTCTTTGTTGGTTGTACTAACACTGATAATTATCGGTTTTCATCACATTTATTTTTCGCAATACCAACGTCGTTGTAGAATATGATGAACGGTTAGTTTGTTTAATTTGCTGGTACCTTGCCCTCAGCCGGAGTTTCTTTTCCTGTTTCCTTAAAATAAACATATACAGTTCCAAAAATTACCGTCTGTGAAAGATTTATGAGTTTGTGACCCCAAATTACGGTATCAATGTCCTGTCTTGGGATTGTTTTCTGGACAACGGACAATTGACCTTCATTCCTAACGTTTCTCTCCCTTAACCGGTTAAGCGAACTGAGCAATTGCGATTTTCTTCAAAGCGTAGGCCGATATTGAGCCAGAAACCTCATTCTAAGTTGTCCGTTTTTCATGATCCATTGTTCGAAATTCGTCAGTATTTTTTACGTAATTTTACAACATATGTGGTTAATTCGCTGTGTAGCAAATCCCAAGGCCAACTTTCTCTTAACCTCGACGTTGAAGAAGACGAAACTGCCCAAACTTCAACTACTGTTTATTAATAAAAGACGTTTGTTGTGTACTTGCTAAAAATTTGAAGCTACTTCCTCCAGTTTTCTGTAATCACTTCGAATGCTTTGGAATTTCTTAGTAGTTGTTTGATATAAAGATAATTATTGTAATAGGTTTTTTGATAAGTGCCACAATAGATTTTCCCGAGTAGCTAGCTTAGCGCTTGCGCTGGATGGGGCTGGTAAATTCACCATCTTTAAATTCGTATTTCATGTGTCTTACAAGAGAACAAACTTATACCGTAGTTTTCGTGGGATCTGCATTTGCAACTTTCCCTTCTGGAGCTTTCGGTGTCTCTCCACCATCCGTTTTCTCAACGCTTACAGATTTTGCGGAGTCCGTGCTAGCTGGAGTTGCTTCTGTACCAGTCGGAGGCGCCATCAAAGAGTCAGGAGGCAGATTAGCTGACGGGACAGTAGTCGAAGTGGGCACGAGTGCTCCTTTAGACGGTTCCTCCGATACTGACTGAATAGTGCTTTTCTTGAATCCCTGAAATATGACTGGCTTTATTCATTTCGGAGATTTTCTACTTGGTTTCCAGATCAGTTTAGAATTTCGAAATCTTTTGTTATCAAGGGTGTTATGCGTTATTTGAAACCATAAAAACTGAAAGTATAAACAGATGAATTCGATGACGATTCAGATTTTCTGTTCTTAACAATTTTCGGAGGTTTCGCAGGAGGATCCAACGTTCTTTGTGGAGCTTACCGTAAACGGTTTGATGGATGCTTTGTCTGCTTTAGCGTTGGCAGCGTTTGGATCACAAGCAACTGCGGGAGCCGGTTTAGCCTTTGATGCCAGATTTGCGGGAATTTGCATTTTCAGTTGTTGGAATGAAATCTGAATTGAAACGTATGATTCTATCTTTATGTAGCTGAGTCCGATCACTTAATCTCTTGCTAGAACCTCTATTATGTTTGAAGGCATTGAAGTGAACGTCATCATATAAAAGATAGCTGATAGACAACTGAATGTATCCTCAGCAATTAAGAACCCTAGCCGACTGTTATAGTTAGTGCATTATGGCGACTCAGCTTTTTCACCGATTTCTACTAGCGATATCTTGTCGTCCAAGTAATTCTCCGCTGCATTATAGTGTACAGTGCAGACTGAGACGACAGTAGGATACGTATGTAGGAAATTCACGATAAAAGTACACTTCCTTGAGGAAATCATCATCAATTTAGGTACCGGTTACCTAAAGGCGATACCCCAAGAACTCAATGACTAGAGAGAAGCCAACGCATGTAGGACCTCAGAGGCGGTAGAAAACGTATCTAGAGACGTTATATGGGTTACAAGGAGCAGTTCTTTCGTGTGGTGTTTGAAACACTATGCATGAGCGACTTGGAGAAATTGATGAAATTTAGAAGAAGACATGACACAGACAGCGTGGATCTCTTTTAATGTTCTTAAAGAAACCATCTCCAATCAGCAGAACCCAGTTTTTGACTTCATCATGCATGAAATAAATATTATGAAAGGTGAGCATCAGAGAAGGAAAGCAGTTGAATCCGTTGTGTTGGTCTGTACAGGTATAACACACAAAGACACGACTGAAGCTGATCGCTTGAAGGTTTGCCTTACCTGCATATCTTCATCAAGACAAACAATAGCCGCAGCATTTGTGAACTGTCCACAGTAATTCGGAGCCGAGAATACGGTAATGAGTCGACGTCCCGCCATCATTTCATAACCGTCTTGAACTACCTTAATCCATTTTGAAAATTAAAAGTGAAATATATGGAGTGAAGCCTACCAAATGAAATACATGGAATCCGAAGTACTATGCGCCTAGTGCTAAAACTTCTACTAATTAAGGCAAAAAGATGTAATTCCTTCCTTGCAGTTCTGTGCTAATTTCATTGTTCTTACCTGGTGTGCACGAATAATCAAATCTATGCCGAGCATTTGGCAAGCTTGTTGAACAACACCTTTCCCAAACATGTAGCTGATCCCTGAAACATGAGAGAACGGTCTTTATAAAGCGTCTGTCGACATGGCATGACACATGACACAGTGCAGTGCATGACAGTGCTCCATGACACAACGACCTAAATCTTAGGTGGTTTCTATCGTTGATATTGACCAATTCCTGACATCACTTAATTACTTTTCGATTATTAATTAGTCGCAAACGTTGGAGTGATTTTGCGTATAGGTTAAGAGGTACTGCGACTGTAATACGAATACGCTGTGAAGACTAATTAAAGAATAAGGATAAAGCTTTTGGCGTTGATTAATCTCTGAGGGATACGTCATGCGTTCGACTTTATTAAGTATCGTTGGAACTGACTGAATGCATATCTGGCCTTTACAATGACTAGCAATGTATCGAGCCAGTGCTACTATCCTCCCAGACAAGTCTGGTACGAATTCGCCGAGCCCGGAAGGATGGAAGGCTTGGCGGGCCATGGGCGCGGGGATCGACTCTACGTGTGTGTCGCAGTGGCGCTTCCAACCACTGCGCCACATGCGTCCTTTTTTATGAAGGCTAGTTAAGCAATATAAATGGTCCCTACCTCTGATGGAGTGGAACCACCCATCTCCCTTATTAGTAGGATCCGACCACGTAAGATCGATGAGCAATCCACGATCGAGAGGTTCACACGGACGAGGTATGTTGCGAATCACATCCAGATGATTCAGTTCTGGTGATAGCCCTCCGTGCATGCATAAAACCTAGAAAACTACTCACACTGAATTCATGCTATAGTAATCATTGTTTACTTTCTGACCAGGATAGCACGAAGCGTGGTGCAACAAGCGGGAAAATGATCTACAAATTGGCAACTGCTAAGGTCAATAAGATACTGTGAAGAATTCCAACAAGCTATGAGGCGCAATTGCTGAACAAGAAAACAGCGCATTCATATTCATATGCCGAACTTAACAGAAAGTCGATCCTGGGAACTGTTATGGGGCTTTTTTCCGAGTTTATGTTACTTGGAGCTTATAGAGACCAAGTACTGCACATCCTATATTTCTCACGTGCTGTCATACTGGGCGACTGTTATGCCTTCATTTATTAATATTCTTGGAATTATTTTTTAGTGTTAAGGATCGAAACCGGTCGAACTTTCCAATTGACATACTTTCTTCGAAATGAGTCCAGCAAGCGGTATTCGATTGAAACACCATTGAAAGTCCCACCACATTCCAGCACCGTACTTCATAACGCATTCATTGTAGAAACCGTAGATTTTGTTCACAGCTGGAGTCTCGTGATTTCCACGAAGCAGATAAATGCGATCACGATAACGAAGTTTAAGAGCGAACAAGAGAATAATGACCTGGAACGATTCCATGAGACGGTTCTCGCACTTCGGCAGTTCCAGCGAGGTATGGCGTCGCTGAGTATAAAGCTAGTGCCAGGCCACTAAGTAGAAAGAAGCTCTACCAAAACGCATAAGCACACCAGTAGGCGTGAAGTGATTGGATACTTGTTGCAATCAAAAATTTTCAATCATCGATGGCAAATAGACTTTAATTTCAGCCATGTGCTTAAACGCACGCAAAACGCCCTAAGTGCGTTGTAAATGACTTAGTTAATCCAAAATTATCAGTTACCTTCAACTTTAAACCAACTTTTTGGAAGAAAAACTATTAATTCCACAGGTTTCACATACATGGTACAAATTACATTATTACAATACGAAACTACATTTTCCTAGTCTTGTGCTACGCATCCCTCCCACTTCATTTCCTTAAGGGTGGTTTTTTGAAAACGAAGCCAAGTGAATGGGCGTAATCCGATTACCAGGACACGATGGTGTTCCCCAATGTATCGTTTGCATTTGGATTTGAAGTTCTTGTGTTGGAACTTTTTAAAATTTATACTTTGTTTCTAATTTCTAATTTCTTGAGAGTTTGAATTTGAGACTTATTTATGTCACTCTATGGTGGTTAAGCACGTTTGTGGTTGATGCTATAAGGCAAAGTCTCCTCTATGATTCACTGAAGTAGTGAACTCCTGAAATACTGTAGTTATCGAGAAATTGTCATTAGTTATCGAAAATCCTAGATTAAAGCGTTGTTTTGATCATCTCCTATGGAAGAAACCAATAAATAATGCCTTGTAATGTTGGTGGTGCAATTTGCCGGTTACTGTCACGGTCTACTCTGCTTAGATCTTACAACTACAGAATGATTGAAATCCTCAGTCTTTACACTACATGAAGACACACTACTAGTTAAATATGATCCACAGTATTCAGTAATCGGAAATTTCTCTGACATCAATATTACCTCAACACCTTGTGGTCCTCGGTCAACGTAGTCTCCGAGAAAGATAAATCTCTCTTCTGGTACTCGACCGACAAGGTCAAACAAGCGGTTCATATCCTTTAAAAGAAAACAGCCCAGTTTTGACTCATTATTATCTGTGTTATTTTCGAGTTTACGAGAAGGTTCTGAGTTCGCTACGTAAGCTATGTTTTAGTTTTTTTATGAAAGCAGAAAATTTGAAGATTTTAATGTACCTGGTATTGAGCATGGATATCACCGATAACCTTTATTGGGACTTCGCATTCGCATAAATTGCTCTCCTCCATGAACATTAATGCGACCTACAATAGTGTCACATTGCTCTTTGGTAAAAGATGAGCTCCATGCTTTGTAAAAATTTTTGAAACCAAATTTGGATATTCGCAAAACTTGGACCCCGGGCCAGATCGGACCGTGATTAACCTTTCCAGAGGTACGCGTGTTACACACTGCACCACGTAGGCAGGCACTTGCTTTGGGTTTCTCTCAGCTAGGGTTCTACCAAGCGCTGCCATCAGCAATCACCCGTCACTGCGATTGATCTGGGGAACACAAACCGCATTCTCAGCTAAGCTGAGACTGTAATCGAAATCACGATGTTAATCTTTTACTTGCTGCCAGCTATAATTTTTCATGACACAATATTACACATTTCAATGTCGCTTCGTGCTCACCAGATCAGCCTCGCTGGCTGGTGATTACTGATGGTAACGTTAGGTAGAAAAATGGCTGAGAGAAACGCAAAGCAAGGGCCTCGGTGAAGCAGTGTGTAATATGCGAGACCCTGGAATTGGTAATCGTGGTTCGATCTGGCCTAGGGTTTTTTTTGGTGTCCAAGTTTTGCAAATATCTCATCGTTGTAGCTGTATTTCACATCATACCCTGCCGTGAAAACTTATAGTAGGCAGAAAATAAAAGATTGACCAAGTTTAAAATTTATTGATTTGTCTCTATCATCGATCCATGTGAGCATTTATCTATAGAATGGCCTTTGATATTTTCACGTTTTTGAGTTTTTTTTACCGCTGCTTACCACATATTTATGATTGTTTGCATTGGTACCAATGCTCAAGTTTTGGAGAAATACGAATCCCACGTGTTACCTTAAGTGCATACTTTCCCGGCTATCTGTTTTGAGAGGAAGAGTTCTTTCATCCTGTACTTTTTGCATCTGTTCTAAAGGTCTTCAAACACAGAACTTGTCTTTGCTGTTGTACTTAAAAACTTCTCTCTACGCTTGATAATTTATAAAAAAGCCTCTTTTTTGAAGGAATTTCTTCGTTGGATTTTAGTCCAGCGACACGTACTAACATTTTTTGTGTACTAGCAGGTTAAAGTTCGAAACTATGAACAATCCATAGCCACGACAAGATGCTAAATCACTGAGGAAACTTCTGTAGATGCTGTTGTAGTAAGCATAAGGACTATACAGGAACGCATTTTCCATTCACCAAAATGCATCTTTTGAAGGACTACGTATTTCACTGGGCGCATGTGGCGCAGTGGTCGGAGGCGCCCTGCAACACACGTAGAATCGTTCTTCGCGCCCATGATCCACCAAGCATTCCATCACTCCGGGGTCGGTAAACTGGTATCAAAGTTGTCTGGGATGATAGCAGCACTGGCTCGATGCATCGATAGGCCATCGCGAGTCATTGTAAAGGCCAGATATGCATTCAATCACCTCCAAACGATGCTGAGTGAAGTCGAATGCATGGCGCATCCTTCAGAGATTGATCAACGCCGAGAGCTTTAACCTTTTTAGGTTTAACCTAACCCCGTCCTATCGATTGAAGTATTGGATAAGGCTTCTTTCCACCGCACAGGTACTGGATATGTTCCAAACTCATGGGACAATTCAGAGGAGAGCATAGAGGATACACTAAACATAAAAACACATCGAATGATCCCAAGAGTTCACGAAAAAGGCGAATTGTACAGCGTAAATAGCAACAAAAAGGGTGTGTTTGCTTTTGTGAGCAAACTGAACCGAATGAATTGATTTCAATCCTCACTGCGCGCGGCTAAAAATTCGACGTGGTCGGGCTTACCACACGTGCTAGTTTCCCAAGGTTAAGTTGACCTGCAGTAAAGTTCCTTGTAGGTATTATTGTTTGTCATCGTTATCCAATTACTTTTCTTTTCTGGCTTTTCCATTAGGAAGCCTAGCTAAGAGTAAACAAACACCAGGATCGACCACCGTCGTGATATCAAACCAGTCGCATGGTGGCAAATCTCCATCTGATCCACAATTGCTGCGACTGCCTGTGTTGATGACGATCTGGGGTAGACTTTGACTAGGCTGTTCTCGCGATTCCAGGAAAACAATAGCTAAACTAGCAAAACTCCGAAAAATAGGGATTATTCTGGGGCCCGCACAACTAGTGAGGACGGTCCGTCCAAATATCCAAGTGTTCAATTATAGTCTGAGCAGCTATATGTTGAAATATTTTGTGTAAATGTGCAATTCATTTACAGTTGTAATTGTACTTAGACCCACTACCTACCCACTACCTACCCTTACCTACCCTACTTACCCCACTTTTACTTTTCCACCTACTTGGTTAATAATTGCGACGACCTCATAAAAAGAGACCACGTTGACAATGCAAATGTCCAATCGATTGTAAAGGCCTGAAATTTCCATTTCACATAGTGAGTGCCCTTAGTAGCTCTCATTTTGTGACCCATGGTAGCTAGATCGGATTGGTTTATCTTCTGAAATGTTGCAAAATGATAATTTATAGATGCTATGCCGCTTTCAGGTACCTAATTAAAGATTGCGACAACTTCATTTAGACATCAATCAGTATAGTCTACGGGTTGTCTACTGATCGTATCGAGTCCTTTCTGGTCATTTACCTACCGGTTTCATTGATGTCGATTAAAATGAGAGTCTTTACCATGCCTCATAATGTTTGGACTGCAGTCGAATCATCGAAAAAAGTTTACATCGTCAGCTTCTACGTATTAACATCTATAGCTGGTGTATCGACTTTTTCGAGAAAAAAGAAGTAGGCGTTTTTCAACGGTATGGTGTAATTGAGTCTCAGCAAGTTCTTCCACTGATCTGTTATATAATATGATTCAAATATGATTCGTTAGAACAGAATGCTTTCCATGGGATGTGACCATCCTATCACAGTGTGGTATATGATTGGGGCTTCCTTTCGCTTTGTAGTGATTCAAATTAGCATATTCCATACGAATACTTTCAGTCGCAAGATGAGAAACGACGACCGAAGCCAAAGCATGTCGCTTAGGACCAGAGCATAGTGGACTAAATCTTTCACTCAAATGGCAATCCTTCCAGGAACATTTACATAGGCAAAGCACAGTTGCCGTAAGCAAAGCAGTGAATAATCTGGCCGAAAAACTTTCTTAGGCATAGTAGTGAAATGTGACTATATGAAAATGTTCTTCTATCAAGTAAAGGTTACTACCTCATCTCAATTGGAAAGTTATTGCCAACGTCACACGCTCTTGATTCTGACAAGAACATTAAAAAACACGCCCCACTTGAAAGTACTCCTTAATAGCAAAAACTCAACTGACTGTTTAAGCGCTTGATGATGTCATCCAGGTGCTCATTTGTGAGAACGAGTTTCGACATTTGGACGGAACTGTTGACCTGAAAACAATTGAAATGAAGATGCAGACCGATCCTATCGGCTTTTATACCGCTTCGATATCACCGTTGCATGTTATTTTCATTCGACATATGTTTTAAGAACATCAAAATGCCGTGCTAAGACAGATGATACATCCGTTTGATCGATTGTAGTAACACAAAATAAACGTGTAGTGGTGGATGAAGTTTGCGGTGATACTCCTTAAGAGATAATACAGTAGACATAAAATGTTTTTGTTTATATAAAAGAGTAATCATATTTAAGGAGCATTGTGAAACCAGGCCTGTAAAGCGGCGGTTAGAGGTTTCCTGCTGTGTGCTCGATTAGGCTCAGCTGTTAGGGCTAACCAAGCCCCGCTCCCTAAATGCTGGGCAAATTGGTATCAGGCTACCAAAGGAGGATAAAAGTACTGACTTGGTACATTACTAGGCCATCACAAGTCAATGAACAGTCAAAATACGCGTTCAATCACCTCTACGATGTTTGACGAAGTCCGATGTATCGTGTAAACTTAAATGGCATGTTAGTGCTGAACACTGTATTGTTTAATACTTTATCAAAGTAGAGAAATCCAATACATAAACCGTGTTTTCCTACTGAAAGTGGTACAATGGAGTGAACTTTTGCAGGGCTGGTTATTATTTACTAGCGAGAACACCAATAGCAGTGACTACTAGTTGGCAGATTAACTCAATGATTGTTAATCTTCACACTTCCTCTACAAATAGAAATCCAGCCGTTCTAATATAATATGTGTCCTCGGGACCGATTTATGGTGAAATTCAGGAATGTGAAAGAAGTTGACACCAACTTAACAGTCCCAATAGAGAAAATGCACAGGATTTGAGGAAATGTTGTCCAACTCTTTCAACGACTTGTGTATTTTAATCCTCCGTGGCTCCAGTAAGCCTTCCAACGGTTCACCGCCTCATCGTGGTTGGGAGGTGCTCCTTGTAGGGCTGTGATGTGCAGCAGAGGATCATCCTTCCAACAGGGCCTTCCAAACTGAGGAGTCCAGCATTTCCATCAGAAAGCCCAGCTAAGAGTAAACCACTACCACCTGAATCCACCACTGAATCCACTGATATCAAGCTAGTTGCATTGTAGCAAATCTCCCTCTGATCCACAACGGCGGCGTCTACCTGTGGTGGTGACGACCTGGGGCAGACATCGACCAGGGTGACCTCAGGACTCCAGAGAACCACAATAGCTTAACCAGCGAATCTCCGAAAAATGGAGATTATGCTAGCGCCCGCACAACCAGTGAAGACGGCCCATTCAAGAATCAAGTAACTAAGTGGTTCCAGTAGGAGTCTTCACTGCAAAATGTTGCCCTTCAAATTCATGTGAGACATGCAATTGCGGAGAAACAAATATTGAGTAGACGAACCACTTTGTTATGCAGAACGGGATTTACACCGCTGGATGTAGCTTACAGCACAGATGCCAGATAGAAATTGACAAAAATATGTGATCGTGGGGATATAAAACAAACCAATCGTTTGATCTTCGTGGAACAAATTCCTGTAATATGTGTTACCTTGATGTAATATGTTATAGCCAAAAAGATGCTGAGATATTTGCAAAACTCCGGACCGCAGGTGTCTGCGGTGGGGAACGAATTCGCTATTACCATTTCCGGAGAATAACGCGTATGATTTGGTGGTGAACGCGTATGGTGTGGTAGTGAACGCGTTAGCTTCCAGAAAGGGTAATAGAGCGCTCGCTCTCCAGCGCAGACACCTGCGGTTCGGAGTTTTGCAAATATCTCAGCATCAACGTGTGGTTGTATTTCACATGATACCCTGCCGTGAAAAATTATAGTAGGCAGCAAATAGAAAGGTTAAGATTAAGATGTTATAGTTCCTTAGATAACAATACTCCAGAAAATAAATGGTGCATACACTATTTTAATCAGGTTATGTAAAGAGGCGCGTGTGGGGAAGTGCCCTGCAACACACGTGGAGTCGATCCCCACGCCCATAGCCTGCCAAGCCTTCCATCCCGCCAGGGTCCGCAAATTGGTACCAGACTTGTCTGACTTGTCTGAGAGGATAGTAGCTCTGGCTTGGTACATCGCCATCGCGAGTCCCTGTAAAGCTAGATATGCATTCAATCACCTCCAAACGATGCTTAATGAAGTCGAATGCATGGCGTATTCCTCAGGGATTGATCAACGACGAGAGCTTCATCCTTTTTTATTTTTATTAATGTACAAAACTCATAAGTTATTCAGGATATAATAATAACATTCGAGAAGCTCTCACGACCAGAACGGTAGTGGTGTTCTGAATTGTTGCTAATATCGCAGTTGCTAGTGGAAAATAGGCCTTTGAGTCAGTTCTCGGTAGCCACTAGCTTTAAGCAGAATGCTCGACTTCGTGAGAAACGCCACGCGGGACTTTTCGTAGTTGTCACGGGACAATACCTAAGACTTGGGCAATTAAACAGTTTATATACACAAATGAAACATCGATACAACACTAATATCGGCGAAGAACTACTCGCACACAAATAAGGCAAGTTCACGGCTATGAGGTGCTGCACCTACTACTGAAGTGAGGCTTACAAAGCCATATGAGTATTGTAAATAATACTATTACAACATTAGTACTATGATAACAACAACTTGGTAACAATGACGAGTAAGGGGCTACAGATGATGGCGCCCGCGCTGGCGCGTACAATGGCCCAGACGCCGAGGGCTAGAAAAACAGAAATGGCGTACAGTGTGAGAGGAATGGTACACGCCACCGATGGCGTTGCAGATGGAACGCATTTGAGGATAGCCGCCGCTACTGACAACGCACCGCAGACTAATTGATAAACAATGAATATTGACACGAGAATGACGATCAGGATGATGAGGATACACTGAGCTGATGATGGGAAGCGTGACGTAGTGACGGTGATGCTAAACTAATGTACAATTCGCAACTGTCATTTAATAACGATATGGTAAAGTTAATATACAATAATGACTACGTGCAGTTTGACTCAACAACAACCATAATCTACATTGGTGACACACGAGATGAATACGGTACGGATCTAAAAAGCGAACAAACCCTAACAGTGGCGAACCAGGACAGCAATTCAGGAGGCTATTTATATGCTTCTGGAGTAGGCGGTATTTGGCGCAGGTCCAGCCTCTTTACCGAAAACATTCGTCGGCTACCATTTCCAAATCCTCTCAAAAACCAGAGTCAACTGGCAGAAGACTGCTATCGCAAACATCCTCATGCCCTTCTTGTTATTGTGCGCATGATAACTTTTGGACAATAATAACAAACAACATGTTCAAATTGCAAAAATAGGTTTGCATAACAAGACTGTTTGTAGCGATCGAAGTTCCTTAGGATGGGATCAAAATATTTACGTACTACGACATATGCTAGGCAACTTGAGAAATAGTGGATATGATCCGTTCTACAGAGAAATACAGTAATAGAAAGATAGAAATAGATATAGAAAGAAATCGAAACTATTCTGGAAATAGTTGCTATAACTAACGAACATAACAGAAAAGGGTATACAATCACGTAAGACTATACCGATAGAACAATAAGGTTACACAACGAAGCTGCCGTAAACACAAAGACAGAAACAGACTCTTCAGCTGGATAGGTTGAAGTTTCATATAACTTAATTAAAAAAGAATAAAGCTCTCGACGTTGATCAATCTCTGAGGGATGCGCCATGCATTCGTCTTCATCAAGCGTCGTTGAAGGTGACCGAATGCATATCTAACCTTTACAATGACTTGCGGTGGCCAGGTGTATCAAGCCAGTGATAGCATTCTTCCAAGCAACTCTGGTACCAATTTGCAGACCCCGGAGGCATGGAAGGCTTGGTGGGCCACGGGCGCGGGGTTCGATTTCACGTATGTGCTGCAGGGCGCCTCCGACCACCGTGCCACACGCCCCGCCGCCAAATTGGTTAAAATGTAGTGGCAGTTAACTTTTACTCATCTAAGCAATTAATGAGCTTCTTCAACGAAAGGGTTTTGTAAACCATTGTGTAGAGAGTAGTTTTTCTAGTTTCATCCCTAGCATTTTGATTTACTTTCTGTTAGTTATCCAATAAATATGCATCACCTGTCTCATCTGTAGTCCCGTTTATCGTGTAGTGACTCCAGCGAACGCCAGCAAAACTTTCATTTTGCTCTGTCACGTGCAAGAGTAGGCGAGAGGGTTCTGCTCGCCCTTGGTACTCATCATTGATCATCATGTCTTTCTTGTAGAGTTTTCGTCAATAACTCACCACCTTGTCGGTGGTCTTCCTGCAGTGCGTTTGAAATCCTGACGAATCCAGTCGTTGATGGCTGTTGTCCACCGACTGTCGTACTTAAGCGATACCTGTTCAGATCAGCTGATCTTCGACTGTTTGGTCTACAGAACGGCATCACCGACTTTTGATCGTGGACGCAGGTCGGAGCTTCGGATCCCTTCCCTTACTTATGTGACACGGGATACTCCTAGCATCGTCCCTTCGACTGCGGGTTCAATAACGCTGAATGATCTTTCATTCTGCTTGCGCAGGGACCAGGTTTCTGACGCATAAGTTAAGGCAGGAAGTACCGTTGAGTCGAAAAGGTGAGGACGGAGTTGGGTGTTCTTTGTCCTCTTCACTACATCCTCGATGCGCTTGAAAGCTCCGCAGCCCGGTCGTTTCCTTCTGCTCAGCTCAGGAGCTAAGTCGTTCATTACATTGATTTCCCGACCTAGAAAAACATAACTAGAGCATTCAGAGATATTCGTTCCGTTGAGCGTGAAGGAGGGTACGAAACCAATCCGCTCCTCATGAGCATCGTTTTTGTGAGATTTAGTGGAAGATCAATCTTTCCATAGGCTTTATCAAAGTCGGCAAGCCTTCGTTCCGCTTGGCTAATGTTTGGTGTTATATGGAGGATGTCATCAGCAAAGCGAAGATGGCGTAACTGCCGATCATCGATTTTCACTCCCATATTATCCCATTCCAATGTTCGCAGGACGTTCTGGAGTGTGGCGGTAAATAATTCTGGCGACATGGTATCGTCCTGCGTAACTCCTCTTTTGACGTCAATGTTGATGTCATTGTAGAATGGTGATATCTTGGTTGTGAAATTTTTGTACAGCTCACGAAGAATCTTTTTGTACTGAGTAGGGACTCCTTGCATATCAACGGCTTCCATGACTGCTATCTCAACTGAATCAAAGGCCTTCTGTAAATCGATGAATGCGAGACAGAACGGTCATTTGTACTCTCGCGATACTTCAATGAGCCGTGTTACCGTGTGGATGTGGTCCACCGTACTAAATCCTTTTCGAAGCCCTGCTTGCTCACATGGCTGTCCTTCGTCTAGCGTTCTGTCAATCCTGTTTAGGATGACTCGAGTGAAAAGTTTGTAGACGACAGACAGCATGCAGATTGGGCGATAGTTGACGATATCGTGGAGGTCGCCCTCACTGAACAATAACACGGTCTTGCTGGTCTTCCACTGAGTGGGAACCTTGCATTCAGATACGTAACGTGTGAAGAGCCGACCCAGTGTGTTTACGACGACTGGCTGAAGGTTCTTCAGGTATTCTGGTCTTATCCTGTCTGGACCTGGTGCTGTTCGATTTTTCACCGACCAAGTGGCATGTGGGATTTATGAAGGAAGAAGCGGTGATGCGCCATGTCCATTCTCCTTTATTTCATATGAGGAAGGAATACATGGCTACTGAAGAGATCTGAGTAGTATTCGTGAATGATTTTTTCCATTGCCTTTCCGGAAACTGTAACTGTTCCGTCTGGGCGCCGGAAAGCAATCATTTTGGTCTTGTAATTGGCGAAATTTCGGTGGGCTTTGCGAATGCTTTTCCCAGCCTCTACAGCTTCGACCATTACTGCTGTTGCTTTTTAAGATCTTCTTTTATCGCCAGTCTGCATTCTTTTGCATGTTCGGACGTGAGTTCGCGGTTTCCTGCAGCTCGAGCGATTCCACGTTAGCGTATCAGCTCGAGTGTTTCTGAAAACAGACGTCTTTCGGTGACTTTCGAACTCTCAGCTTTCATAGCGCTAACGTGAAGATGTTGAATGAGCCGATCATATTCCTCGTCGACGTTAATGACAACGTCATCTTCCCAACAGCCGACCAATTAATTGAATAAGTCCCAGTTTATGGCGGCTCTGGTACTTCGGTTTTTGAATTTAACGGCTTTTTCTCCTTTCCGCGAGAAATAGAATGTGGCACGAACGAAACGATGGTCTGATCCCGTGTACAATTTTGGGACAACAGCGACATCGGTTGGGCAAAACCTTCTGTTTACTACGATGTAGTCTACTTCGTCATGGTACTCTCCATTGGGAGACTCAAACGTCCAGCGTTGAGGGTAGGGCTTCTGGAATTACGAGTTACCATGGATTGTCTTGGTCGCCATGATAAACTCAGGCAGTCGCTCACCATGTTCGTTCCATTCTAATCCAATGGGTCCCAACGTAACGTCTTTCAGACGTTCTTCTTGGTCCAATCTTGGCGTTGAAATCTTCAATAACGACCTTGAAGGTTGTGCGGTCTTCTCTGTAGAACTTCTCCAAGTCCGTATAGAACGCTTCGACTTCGTTTTCGTCATAGTTTGATGTCGGCGCGTAAACGACGAAGATTGTCGAAGCCGGTATTGAACCACATTTTTTTGATCGTAAACGTACGATTCGGGTTGTAAGTTCTTCGAATGAATTTCATTCATGGACGAACTCGTGTTGACGAGAACATCGACGCCGCCGACTCCTCTGCTGTCGCATGTTCCGAGAAACAGTTCTTCTCCGGTGTTATAGACGCGTTGAATGGGTGGCGTCGTCTCGTCTCGGCCAAGACGATGCTGTCTTACATTATCCTTCTTGCTTGCTTGAGCAAGCCTTCTATCGAGGACTCGAATGCAAACGTACGTGAATTGTAGGTACAGATCGTCACCATAGTTCTTTGTAATCCAGGCAGCTTCCATTGGTCCCGAAGCAGGCTCTCCGTACTCGTCCTACCCAGTGCGTGTCCCAGCTAGGTTGCAAATATCTCATAATTATTACCGTTTGAAATCCCACGTCCGACTTTTTATTAACCTCGGCATTGATTGAATAATTCTTTCTACTTTTGTTCGGCAAACACGAGGTGTTATTTTATTTATTTATTTACGTGCAAGCCGATGTTTCGGCGGATTTCGCCTTCTTCAGAGCCTGGAAAGGTTAAGTTGACTGCAATCTACACGGCCAAACATCTCCATAACCAAACAGAGAAAACGCTAAACCAAAATTTCAATCACTTTGAACGCAGAATAGCTTCTTTGCACACTGACCGCTTTCTATGAATCCTCCACTGAGTGTATCGCGTGGAGACCAGCAGCACAGAATTCACATGGAAGCCTAATGTGCCCCCCCAAACAGAATAACTGGTTTATATACTGCCCTACATCACGCGTGATAATGAGGCATTCTTCCCTGCTGTTCATTTTCGGATTTCTGGAATTAATCCAGAATGCCTCGAGAGTTGCGCGCTTGTGTTCTCGATTACTGTGCGAGGATGGTGACCCGTATTTCAGACGGTGATTGCATGTGCTCGGGTATAGTTTATCTGATCTCCTGCAAGGCGTGTGGAGACGAATACATTGGCGAAACGAGCAGACCCCTCTGTGTCCGTATAAAAGAACAGCTAGCCGGCAAACATAAACCAAATACCCCACTAGGCACGCATAGGACGCAGAGACATAACGGAGAAGATTTTGATGTAGTAGTTACGATCCTAGCGCAAGAAACAAGAACTCAAGAGCGCAAAACTCTAGAGACGTTCTGGATTAATTCCAAGAATCTGAAAATGAACCGCAGGGAGAAATGCCTCATTGTCACGTGTGATATTGAACAGTATACCAACCTGCTATTCTGATGGGGAGGGCACACTACGCTTCCATGTGAATTCTGTGCGGTTGGTCTCCACTCGACATACACAGTGGAAGACCAGACTCATAGAAAGCAGTGAGTGTGCGAAGAAGCTATTCTGTGTTCAATGTGATTGAAATCTCGGTTTAGCGTTTACTCTGTTTGGTTATGGAGGTGTTTGGCCGAATAGATTGCTGTCAACGTGACCTTTCCAGGCTCTGAGGAATGCGAAGTCAGCCGAAACGTCAGCTTGTACGTAATTAAAGAAATGAAATAACACCTTGTGTTTGCTGAACAGATGTAGAAAGAATTACCGTTTTATTTCACATAGTACTCTGCCATGAAAAATTGTAATACGTAGGTAATAGAAAGTTAACATTGTGATCTCAACTACAGCCTCAGCTTAACTGGGTTCATTCCCGATTTGGTCTCCCAAGATCAATCGCGTTGACAGGTGATTGCTGATGGCACCGATCGATAGAAAACTAGCTGAGAGAGAGGCAAAACGAAGGACCCGCATGGTGTAGTGGTGAACGCGTTAGCCCCCGGAAACGGTGATAGCACGTTCGTTCCCCACCGCAGACACCTGAGGTCCGGAGTTTTGCAAATATCTCAGCATCATTGAAGCTATATTATGAATCTAAATAGTTTTGAACGAGAGCATGAAGATGGGAAAAATTACGAGCCTGTGTTGATCATTCTGTTTCCGACGTGAATGTGTTGAAACAGTATTCTCCTAATGTTATTCATTCGAACATTGATTATTCATATGACCATTTGGGAAACTGAGACGATGGTCGAACAAACGTACGTTCCATGTGTCCTCTGCTGACCTATGAAAAATTTTTGATAAGACATAGGCAGAGATCGAAATCATTCCGATGTATACTGGAATCAGACCACACTGCGCTGCACTACATGCTACTCAGCTACTTTACAATAACATTTGAATTGCAATTAATAGAAAAAGAGGAAAAACAGCAAGTAGAGGTAGTTCTGTGCTGAAAGCAAACAATTGATGGGTAATCCAGAAAAAGATCTACTGGAATAAATCTGATCCACGTAATTACGTCTTCGCTATGCTCTTCATTTTTCTTCGGGTGTCTCTCAAATGGTGTTTTTTCCACAAACAAAGAAAAATAGTAGATAAACAGTATTATAGAATATAAACTAGTCGTTAAGAAGCTCGTGTAGCGCAGTGGTTAGAAGTACCCTGCAGTACACATGGGTTCGATGCCACACCCCAGGCAAGCAGCACTGACTAGATATATCGGTGGAGCTCCGAGAGTGATTATATATGCCATATATTCATTCGATCATCACTAGTGGTGATTAATAAAGTTGAACGCATCGGGCTTCTCTCAGGGAATGATCAGCGCTGATAGCTTTATCCCTATTTTTAAGGCCATATTTTTATCACCGACGTAGAATCCTTCTTTTATCTGCTTAGATAGAGTCCATTTTCTGAAAAGTACGTTATAGCGCGAAGAATTGCAGTGTAAGGAACATGCGCAGGGAAAAGAGAGTTCTCTGTTATTCTTACAATAACTTTGATGACCTTGTAAGCTCATTTTAACGTTCCCACACAGTTTCACTCCGCTGACATTCGGAGATATTCTTTCCATTCAGTTTGAAAAGTACAATAGAAACGGATCTTTTCTTTCAGATCGCCATTTACGTGACAATTTTCATTCCCATGTTATCCCATCCAGTTTTCGCGCAACAATCTCGAGAATGGCTGCTGGATGGTTTGTTTGCGTCGCATAAATCCCTTTAGAAATCCTGCTACATCGCATGGATGTTCGCCATTTAACGTTTTGTCTACCCTTTTGGGGGTGGCTTGCCTAAAGAGTTTTTAAAAGACAAAGAACATGAAAATTGAGCGAGAGCTGCTGATGTCTTATAGATACCTCATTTTGTTCAGCAACACATGACTATCTACTCCTATTGACTAAGAATTCGAATCTTACATTCGAATAAGCAAGTTTGGGAGTGCAGACCAACCTGTTGATGAGAATTGGTGACAGGTTTTTCGGATATTCCTAATCAATTCTTTTCGAACAGAGTCGTGTACGGGTCCTCAGCGACGAGATAGCATATCGGACTTGACCGCTAAGACGACAACTCCATTTGCCTTCTTTCCATAAGGAGGCATGTCGATGTTGTTGTGTAAGATGCAGCTGTAGAAGTCGTGAACAATTTTTTCCATTGTTTTTAAGCAAGAAGTTAGAGTTCCAATTAGACGCTTGAAGATGATTTCATCTCGCTCTTGTAAACAGCGAAGTCTAGCCGGATATTGCCAGTGCTCTTTTGTCTATGCTCTGATCTCTTTAAGGTTATCTTTTGTCGATTTTATTCAAAGCGTCGGAGGTCGAGGCCTAATTTATCACTGGCGACAACAACTTGTGTACTTCCTTGAGAATTTTTGGAAACAAATGTCTCTTTCTAACATTCGAACTCTGTGAAAATATCCAATGAGACCGTCGTATTCCTAATCGATAATGCCGATAAGACGAATTTCCAGTAAACCTATTAAAGATCTAATTTCGTATCCTAATCCACAACTTCTATGAGTTTCTTCTTGAATTTTATCGCTTTCTTTGTTTTCCACCGAATAATGGGTTTTATGCTAACGAGGTGATCATTCAAGTTCGTGTGGAACACTGTCACTAAACCGACATCGGTTACTGAAAGTATCCCATTTACTATACATAATCGTTTATTTTTACTTTTCATTTTATTTTATTTGACTCGCTTCACGTCTGCCGTGCGGATCTCAGCACTTCTCCATCCAATTCGTCTCATTGTATCCATCGTCCACGAAGGTCTACGAAGTTTTTACGCGTGGCTTCGGTTGTGGCTTGAAAATTTTCATTTCATCTTGAATGCCATAGAATGCTGTTGGTCGAGCAATTCTCCCTGGAGCTGTGCTGGAGCGTTGCCATTGGATTGCAGAGAGCGATTTTTTCTCCGAGTAGTCCGGTAGCAAATTCCCGATTTCGGAGCGATGAGAGGCTTGGTTGGCCCGAAACGGATTCGAACTAACACCATACTCGTGATGAGAGACATTCTTACCATTGTACTATCCACCCCATCATATATTCATTTGTTACCCTACCACTTGCACCGTTAAGAGGTGGTTTTCAGAATTTGTGTGTTTATGTGAATGGTCTCAGACATTATAATAAAGTGGTACAGGTCCTCAATATGTTGGCTAACACTGCAGTTCGTCGTTCTTGCTGTGAACTTCTCCAGATATTTCTCTAACGTCAACGTTGGTGTCGTCGACGGTGACCTTGTGTCTCCTATTTAGAGCTTCGCATATAATGCCTCCATTTTGCCCTCATGATTACCTGATTTTGAAGAGTGAACGACCAAGAGGGAATTTATCCAAATCTTTTCAGTCGCAAATCTACGATTAAGTTTGTTAGTTTTTCAAAGGAATCGGTGTTCACGCTATGTTCGTATTGACGGCGACACTACGCTACGCCAGTTTTTTTCACAACACTGGATTTGAACGAAAATCTTCATGGATTTTTTCTTCAAAATTCTTCCTAAATACTGTTTGTATTCTGTTCGGTCTCATCGGCTTTGCTTATATGACCATCAACTGGCATTCCATGGACCAGTAAATGACAAGATGCCGTCGAACTTCCAAAACTATTCAAACAGAACCGAGCCGTGTGACTCGAAATCTGTGAATCCATATTGCTTGACCTTCTGAGGAAGATCGTGCTTGGAGTACAGAGTTCAGTCCGTTACAAGAATAACGTCCCCCACACAAGCCAGTGTTATCTTTTCGAAACTTGTGGAGGATGAACTTTTTAGAGGCAGCTGAAGTTGCTTTCTCTAGAGGGCATGCATAGCTAAGAAGTTCGTGCATCGCATTCCATGTACGATGCAAGGTCGCTTCATCGCTAATAATTTCCTGGGTTTCATGAACCCTGTCGACCTCTTACTTTTTGACACTTTGATGGCCCGTCCTCACTGGTTGTACGGGCCCCAACATAATCTCTATTTTTTTTGGAGTTTTGCTGGTTAAGCCATTGTGGTTTCCTGGAGTTCCGAGGCCAGCATAGGCAAAGTCTACCCCAAGTCTTCACCACCACAGGCAGTCGCAACCTCTGTGGATTAGAGGGAGATTTGCCACCATGCGACTAGTTTGATATTGAGAGACCCTGCTGGTGGGATGAACTCCCCCGTTGTACATCGGAGCGCAACACCTAGCCACGATGAGGCGGTAAAGTACTGGGATGCAGCTTTTACTGGGGTTGTGAACATGCTTTTTCAGATTCGTATTATAGTATGGTTTCCCATCTCAAATAATCTGGCGTACTTCTATTTAGTTCAGTTTTTTCAAAAAATTGTTTCACTTTTATGTTGCTTTTTTGTTATTCTACAAGGCCTATAACAGAAAGATGTCAAGATGCAATCCTTTTACAATTTCATATGACCCATCTTTCACGTCTACTGTGGGCTACCAGCGCTTCCCGCACTCGATTATTTTCCTCGCATCCATCACGCACGAAGGTCCTCCAACTTTTAAATGTTTCTTCGACTGCTCCTTGAATCTTATTTTTATCTTTCGGTACCAATTTCCCGGTTCCTCACGGATGAAATGCTTGGTGAACCCAGAGCAGGATCGAACCTTCACCGCGTAGGTGATGGTCGGGGCATCACTACCATTGGCTATCACCTTTCTAAGTCTATATGTCACAACTAAATTTGGATGAAATATTTCATAGGACTAAGTGGAATGCTTAAAAATTAGATCAGTAAAGTACGTAAAATCAAGCAATCTACTAGAAAGTTTTTGAAATGTTATCAATTAGTAAGAACTCTCTTAAGTGCTCAGGCACCAATCAATTCCCATTATAAGAATTCTTTTAAGGCTCGTTGTTTTTTGAAACTGAAACACCAAAAAATTCTAGGTAGCTTCTAGATTTTATCTTAGTTTACTTTTATTTATAAATGAACGTTTATGAATTAAACACTATATGACGGTTATTATAAGTTCTCTATTCTGTTCCAAAGTTATGTGGGTGTAATAAAACTCTGCAGTGATTCTTGCTGGTGAATGCTTCTGCTCTACTTGTTACGTGTACCAAAATAAGTCGTAAACAAAAGACTAAAACTCTGAGAAACCTCATTTTGTATGGGAAACTCCAGGTTTAGATATATTTCTACTTAATGCCATCTTTGGGTCACATGTTACGCCGTGTTAAGAGAAGCCCTGTAATACACGAGTGATTCATTCGATCCCACATCCCCAGCTCACCAAGCTTTCTAACCTTTCAGAATTGAGAAATTGATACCACACTTATCTGATGGAATAGCAGCACTTACTTGATACATCGGTGATCCAATAGAAGTCATTGTATAATCCATTCGATCACCTCTACCGATGCTTGATGAAGTCGAGTTTATGACGCATCTTTCACGGATTGATCAACGTCGAGAACTTTATCCTTTAGTTTTCAATGCATTCTTTTCCTCCACTTTCTCCGTGAACACCCTGTTCTAATTATGCATCTGCTCATCGTGGCTACAGGATGTTCCTTGATGTCGAACTGCGTTATACAACAGAGGTTCATTCCCCTGTGGGGTAGTCCTAGCTGAGTGCTCGAAATATTCATCTAGAACCCCAAGTAAGGGTAAACAAGTGCTAGAAATCAGTCAAGTCCTCGTAGAGCCCGTGGTGGCAAAACTCTCATCTACTCGCCGTTACCCGCTGACTATCAGTAGTAACGACCAGAGAAGGTCCTAGCGTGGATTCTTCGAGAATGTAGAAAAAAATCGTCCAATCACTTTTCCAGTGCGTTCAGACTCTTACTTTACAGACTGAGGAAAAAAAAAGATGATCATCGAGTGAAACTAGGTCAAGTTCAATGCGTGGGTGATAGAGACTTTTGTTATCTTGCTAAAAGTGCATCAAAAAGCGACCTACTCCTGTGAATTCTTCTACTCAGTTTTCCCTTTATTAGCTGTGCGTCTATTCACTGATTCCTATTATTAATGGAAGAATTTAATAAATAAAGAAAAAAGCGTCTTCCTCTGATTAGTGCAGTGGAGATGCACCGTGCATTCAAATCCGCTTGCAGCGTCTTAGAGCTGATTGATGACCTCTTTGGCCTGGACCGTACCCACTGATTCATCAAGTCAGTCTTTTTTCCCACTAGAAAAGGATTTCAGACCACGAAGAATTGGATGAAGTCTTGGCTAGCCCAGGGCATAAGGTCGAATTAAAGATCTTCTGTGTATTGTAAAACACCGCTAAGAACTGCTCTGCACGAGGTCTTTTGAAAGAACAGGCCAAGAATGCAAGTGAATAACTGCAAAGACTATGTCAATCGTGACTAGTAATGGTTTAATTCGCTTTCATTTCGGCAGGCATACGAAGGATTCGGTTATGTGAGCAGATTTTGGCTTGTGGGTGACTGTCCACTGCTCTCGCGATGGCCTACGTTAAATTCAACGTTATCTCCGGCGTTCCATGTTGCGACTGATGTGCGTCATCGTCGCAGAGGGCGGTGGTGGGCCAGCAACCCGTTCTTGTCTCCATCTGCCCAACCCCGTTGTCTGTCACGCCCATCACCATACGGGTCATCTAAATCGTCTTCTTTTAGAACACTTCACTCAACGCTCAAGCTTTCACTCATCAAATTAAGCTATACTGAACTATAAGCAACAATAAACGCCTAAACACCACTCCATTCCATTTACGCTTGCCCTTTCCGTCGTTATTCGTCCATTGATGTTTCGTTGGAATCGATGACAACATCACTTGTACTTCTTATACTGTATGAAATTCTCCTACTAGCGAAATTATCCCTTCAATCCTCGAAAGCTTTACATAGTCGAGCGTTCGATCGTTGTGATAAGTTGCCGGTATCGGGTTTCCTAACCGCACAACAGCTTGACTTCATCTGTCATCATCGTGAACAATGGATGAACGACAGAGATGGGAGGTCGCCAAATAGTTTCCTACAAGAAACAACGGGTAAGGGAAAAATCATGTGTGTTGATATATTTTTAAAGTGGTGCAATAAAAGTAGAACGAGTTTGATTTGTAGGGAAAAACCGGTATAGTTTCACTATATTTTCGCTTCATTTCCTAAGTTTTTCCGCTTCGATGGCGTGCGACGGTTTTCTTCATGACCTGATACATGAACACTACCAGTTACTGAAATGGACCTTGAACAGGTCGTGAGTTCCTAGTACAAAAGGTTACTTACACTTTTAGTACAAGATGAAATCAGGTGCTCGTCGACGATTTTGGTTCGAATTTTGGGTAGATATCTAACATAACAGGAAGATTCGCTTAACATCTCATCCTGTCAACATTTTATAGTACCTGAATCTACCGTAACAAAATGATATAAACCGTATAGACAACGTTCACAAGGAGGATTTTCGTTGGCAATCTGGATGACAAATTTCTTTTTCTATTCTAAAGTCCTTTAGATCTAAGCACACCTTTGAGCCATCTATTATCTCGAAGTTATGCTTACTTAAATCAGCTGAAAGTGCCAGCATTTCTCTTATGAAGCGGTTACGGCAAACCAGCAAACATAGAGTTTTGGGAAAAGGCTGTATTTCTAACGTGTTTTCATTTATGTATGTTTCCATTTAGCCCAACAACTGAATTATTTACGTGACTTGGAATTCTGCACTCATCACGACTGTAATCGGACCGACGGAAAATTACGGAAAGTAAGTGGATCACTGCGGCTTTTCCTCAACATCTCGAATTTTTTCCTAGGGAGTAGATATTTGCTAATTCTAAGTGGCTTAGTTCTTCTTGCCTTCTTATCAATTCTTCGATTTCCCATTTCGAAACGACGTCGAGGAAGTTGTATCGTTTTAAATTAGCGGTTCTCTAATTTAATTTAATTTAATGTTCGAATAGCAAGAGAAGTCCGGAGACTGCCTTTATCAGAAGAAAACCCATAAGTGATTTCGCGGTTTCGTTTCCTGCCCTTCGTCGATTGTACGTGATTTTTTTTGTGAACTATTTGACCACTTTCTACTTTCAATCGAAGAGTACGCCAGGTTTCATCTTCTTTAAACGCTTCAATAATCTTGAGCAGAACGATGTTGTTATTGTCTTTTAAATAAAAACCAAAGTTCTAACAAGGGATCTTTTTGTTAGACTTTTTTAAAAAGAAAAATGCAGTTGTGGTCTCAGTTGTGCTCTTTACAGGGCTGTGCACCGACCATAGCTGCTAATATTTTAACATTTACTAATCAAATAAGTCGAAAGCTTAACAACCTTTGGGATAAGTACAGATAATTTCGATCTATTAAAAAAATTATGTTCACCACGAACACGTTGCTGGTCCGATCCGGCACCGAGCCAAGCAAGCCAACCATCCTTCGGGGTCTACATTGGTACCGGACGTGTTCGAGAAAGACAATCCCTCTGCAAGCCACGTGGAAACGTTCTGGCGCGGCTATTTTAGCATTTCATAGAGAATCGGTCCAACTAGCATTCAACGACATCTATAAGAAAGACGAAAATCCCCAAACAGCAGCCAAACCCGCACACGAAAATTTCGGAAGCCTTTGTGGATGATGTATGTGAGGAATCGAACCAAATGCGAGAAGTGCTAGGATCTGCGCAGTAGATGAGCACGACGGGCTATGTAAAATAAAATGAAGGAAGTAAAAAGGTAACACCGTGTACGATTGAAATGCAAATAATTCTCTCCATCAGTTTTGGCACCACAATGAAACACACGCTTTATTATTATTGTCATTATTTCTGCTACCATTGTCTTTTTTAACAATTTCTAGATCTCATTATGTGAAGAATCTCGAGCAGGTTAGTTCCTTTTTTTCTGCCCAGCGACGAGGTTACGTTGAATGTCCTTGGTTGACGCAGATGCGGAAATGGACGCCGACCAAAAGTGATCATTATGGTTATTCGAATATATAATAGGATTAAAGAGCCGAGCTTTTTGTCAATTAGGCGGCTAGAAAAAACAAGGAAATCGTTACTTACTCATCAATAGCGCAATAGTTAGATGTACCCTGCGAAACACGCTTCGTCGTTGGTTCGATCTCACATCTTTGGCCAAAGAGGCTATCCATCCTCCGAGATTTGCAAATTCGTCCGAGACTTGTCTGGGAGGACAAAAACATTTGGCGTATTTTTCGAAGTCATCGTATAGCCCAGATGTATACTTAATCATTTCTGCAATGCTAAGAATGGGATAGAAGACATGGCATATCTCTAAAGGATTCACAAACCCGAATGGTTCAGCCTTTGAATTTTGTCCTTTAGTTCAGATGATCCTCTATTCATTTGTAAGCTTCACCACCTCTTCTCCAAAGGACACCGACCAGTTTACCATTCTTAATCAAAGTTGTCCTCAGCATTTGTGCACTATGAGCAAGTAAGGCTCATTAGATGGCTTCTGACATGAGACAAAATCAGGATCATGTTGAAAATCTGTTGGTGCTCACTCAAGTTCCTCCTGATTAGCGAAAATAAGGTCACACAGATATTTCTCATAGTTTGAAAAATCCTTATTGTACTTTGCTGTTACATAGTTTCTTCGGGGCTGATTTCTCCGTTCTTTGTCATGGATTATCGCATCCTGATGGGTTTTTGTCAGATTTTCGCCAGCACCACCATAATAGGTGAAAAATATGCGCTGAAAAGTAGCACTAAGGTTTCCGCCTGTTGTATCGCATTATTATATTTTTATCAGTCTTATTAACAAGAAAGTGTCGACAACCGTTGACGAGCAAAGTACGTCCGACCATAATGTGAATTTTGCTCAACCCATCTCATCTGTTCATCTTTGGTTGTTTTGTGATCGCCTTTTGCCAAAACCATACTTCTTTGACATTAAATGTTTCATGTGTTATTCACGAATCAGTAAAATGGGAATCGGCAAATGCGCTTCGCACCCAATTCGGTCCATTGTGATGATGAGATGATAAGTGACAAAGACCTTGAGTAATGAGCACGTGAGTAAAAACCTCTTGTTGCAAACAGTTCAATCATCGCCAGTAATAAATACCAATTTGATCGGTTCAAGGCCAGGAAGTTCATTGATTTGCTACTTTTTAGAAAAGTTTTCCACTCAGTACTAATTGTGGTCGTCTGTCAAAAGTTTATCACCTCTTCCGAATAGGTGGTGTTTCTGGGTGTCCAATTATGATATATAGCGCTGAAGTCATCATCCTATACGCCTTGCCACCTCACCATAGAGGTCTGGGCCTGAATAGATGTCTATGAAGTGTAGTAGGAGATCTTTTCTACGGCAACGTTGCCCAAGCGAAGAGCTTTATCAATTTGAAGTCCAGTAGAAAGCAGAGCAGTTTCTGCAATCTTTGAGAAGAAACTTAATGGCAAGATGGTAGTAGACGTTCACGTCGATTCGAAAGGACCGTTGGCTACCTCTGCTGATGACTTCAGAAGGTTGTGGAACCCATTTCTCGGCACTCCAAAGCAAGACTTTTGCCAAACCAACATCGTAGAAGTTAAGTGAAAAAAAAATGGTAGATTCTGCTAGGTACTTCATGAAAGTAGACCATTCAAGTATCAAGAAGCTGTTGGGATAGGTGGTTGCACTATTGGCTTACTTGCCTTGCAAGACTAAATGTTCCCAAGAAATTAAAACCGTCTTTAAATAAACAAAAAATTACCGCTTCTTCATCAACATGCCATCTCTTAGATTTGATTAATTCGTCACATCTCCATTTTGTTATAGGTATTAAACTATTCTTGTTGTCAAGCAAATATTGACTAGTTTCCTAAAGTGCTCTTCCACGAGCATTAACAAAAAGCCGCTATCTAGTAGTCATCGATGAGGTCAAGGAATTATTAATGTTGAGTAAAATTCAAGACCTGATGCTTGGTTACATATTGATTTTCAACAATAGAAAGGTTGGAAAAAACAGAAAGGGGAAGAGGAAACAGCGACCATGACTCATGTAGACTACAGCTGATAAAGTCCACTTTTAATATGCGTATTGATCGATGACAACTGATTGAACTTTTGTGGCCTTGAAATGTTCGCGCTTTCAGATCCACAGCAGAGTGAAGTCGTAAGCATTGCCAAAAACCACCTTGAAAACCAGTCGTAAGGCCTACAATCAGTTTTTCGTCTTCGACAAAGAGTAGTTTTGAATGTTATTTGGAAATGTTCACGTGAGTAATTCGGAATGATGATTAGATTCCTAAACTCCAAACCGGTTTCACATAAAGTCCTACGGTAATATTCAGATTTCCTCAAAAAAACAATTTTTGCTAAGAGGACTCGAACATCGAATATTCATTGCTGTGTCAATCATTCGGATATTCGATAGTTGGATTTAGTCGTGAGTGATTTTGAAGCGAACTGGACACGTTTGGACAACTTTCTAAACAACTCACTTTAACGCTAGCTGACGTTTCGGCAGTATCGCCTTCTTCAGAGCCGCTTTTTCGTGACTCTGAGGCTCTGAAGAAGGCGATACTGCCGAAACGTCAACTCACTTTAATTTGGTAAGAGTAAGGTGTCGAACTTAACCCTGTGTTGATGTTACCCACTGAGAGCTACGAGCTATGTTTTCAGTTCTAAATTATAGCTCTAAATGCTTACGATGAAATTCTAGATTCTTAACACGGGGCGATAATATGAGCCGCATATGACTCATCGCGCCACTGTACTTCTTTTATGTTCCACTCTTTAAAATCAGAAAAAAAAGTTTTGAAAGGAAATTTTGTTGCTATGTACTAAGTATAATTCTCCAGCTCCCTCAAAATTGAAGAAAGAAGTTATGGTCAGCTTGTATAAGTGCCAGAAAAGCTCCGGCAATAAAACTTTATCCGATTGTCAAATTGCCAGAGAATTTTGATTATTGCAAAAAACATAAAGGATAAAGGATAAAACTCTCAGCGTTGATCAATCCTTGAGAAGTGCGCCATGCATTCGACTTCATTAAGTATCGCTGGATGTGATTGAATGAATCTGGCCTTTACAATGACTCGCAGAGGCCTAACGATGTATCGAGCCAGTGCTGCTGCCTTCCAAACAAGTTTGGTACCAATTTGCCGATCCACAAGGGTCGGAAAATCTGGTGAGCCACGGGCTCTAGGGTCGACTCCACGTATGTGTCGCAGTGGCGCCTCCAACCATTGTGCCACACGCGCCCTCATAAAAAAAACATGGTAAAATATAGTAGAAAAAACTTCGATGCTTCGAAACATTTTTCAAACCGACCGTTATTTAAGTTCGGTAATAAAACAATCAACATGTTTTAAATCGCTGAGCTTACACGAGGTCAGCGAACAACTTTTATTCGGCTAGCATTCCGACGTTCTCGTCTTCATCAGAGCCGATGATCCGAGTTTGGTTCTATGCTTCAATTCTTCAGACGATCAATGAATTGAGGAAAAATTCATACTGAATGCAGTTGATTTTACCGATAGAGTCAGTAAATTTTCACTCACATTGAACTCCATATCTCGAAATCATCGCCATCATATGCATCGATTTGCATTGCAAAATGTGGTCACCTTTTTCAACTTAACAAACGCGTAGTAAGCGTCATTAATTCAATGTAACTACAGTAAGAGTCTCTTGATCTTTGCCAACGAGGCAATACTTTTACGCTTCGATGTAGATAAAAATATGATGTTCTGTGACTTAAAGGATAAGGGATAAAGCTCTCAGCGTTGACCAATCCCTGAGGAATGCGCCATGCATTCGACTTCATTAAGTATCGCTGGATGCGATTGAATGCATATCTGGCCTTTACAATGACTCCTGAAGCCTTACCGATGTATCGAGCCAGTACTGCTGTCTTCCAAACAAGTCTGGTACCAATTTGCCGACGCCGGAGGGATGGAAGGCTTGGTAGGCCCTGGGCACGGGGATCGATTTCACGCTTGTGTCGCAGTGGCGCCTCCA
The DNA here is from genome assembly GCA_900624975.1 of Angiostrongylus costaricensis. Classification (NCBI taxonomy): domain Eukaryota; kingdom Metazoa; phylum Nematoda; class Chromadorea; order Rhabditida; family Metastrongylidae; genus Angiostrongylus; species Angiostrongylus costaricensis. The sequence goes on from UYYA01004672.1 coordinate 62,594, forward strand.
ACCACTGCGCCACACCCGACCTTCCACGTTTTGTGGCTTACAAAACTTATTCACACAAGGCTTCCTTTTGCGATGAAGCTTATACTTCGTAAAGAGAAGCGCTTGATTAAGCGAGTTTTCAACCATCAGAGTTGACGATGTACGCGGATGAATTCTGGTGCTGACACTCCTCTTAAATATGAAAAATTTTAATTTCTTACTAAAAACTCCGGTTTTATTTTCATTCACGTAGAAAAGCCACTAGACACGGCAAATCGTATTGAATCTGTTAGTAGACGGAACCAGTGTGCATTAGAATAATGTCTGAACTTCCAGAAACGTCAATCTTCGAAATCGATCCGTAAGGAGATCAGAATGCTGAGTGCTGACGAACGCGAGAAGTTGTGGTTAGCGATGAACAGGCTGAAGGCGACCAGCATCGATAACATCACCATTTGGGATTTGCACACACTCGTCCACTATCCGGACAGCGCTCCAGGTACGGTTCACTTTATATTTTCCAAGAGTTAATTTCACTATTTGTACTTACTCATTTGAACCTATTTTATTGATTACTTCTCAAATTTTGCTGCTTCTAATGGAGTTTTTCCCCTCTCATTTACACCCCTCTTTATTCACTTGTTTCGGAACATAAATGCACACTCATAGGTTTTTTACTAGTTGAGTAATTTAATTCATATATTCAGTTAATAGGCATAATATTGAAAATCTAGATATTGATTAGGGGGTGGACAGCACTGTGGTGATGTCCATCATCACGAGCATGCTGCTAGGTTGATTCTGCTTCGGGTTAGCCAAGCCTCTCATCCCTCCGTGGTCGGGAAATTGGTACCAAAATTCACCAAATCCAATTGGGAAAGCTCCAGCCCGGCTATCTTAGGACTCCAGGGAGAATTGCTCGACCAGAATTCTACGATATTTAAGATGAAATGAAAATCCTCAAGCCGCAATTGAAACCTATAAATTTTCATGTAGAATATACAAAAAAAACTAAAAGAGACAGTTAACAATTTTTTTTAATTTCATTTTATACGACCTGCCTTCACGTCTATTTTGCGGATCCCAGCAGTTCCCACATTCGATTCGTTTCCTTGCATACATCATCCACTATGGTCGCCCAACTTTCACGTGCGGCTTCGGCTGCTACTTCAGGATTTTCATTTCACCTCGGATGTCGTAAAATGCTGGCCGAGTCTATTCTCGTTGGAGTCCTGAGATAGCCGGGGTGGAGCGTTCCCAATTGGATTGCAAAGAGTGATTTTTTCCCAGACAAGTCCGGTACCAATTTCCCGAGCTCGGAGGGACGAGAGACCTGGTCGGCCTAGGGGGGATCGAACCAGTATCGTGCTGGTGATGGTCGGCATCACTACCACTGTGTTCCCGATCCCTATTTGACAAATCATGGATATGAAGTTCATGTAGAATTTCAAAAAAAAAGACAGAGAAATTTTTAAAAGATTGTAGAACCAAGAAAATTGACGTTTTATTGATTAGATTTTTTACCTCTGTGATTACATTAATGAGTGAACGAATGAAATTAACTTTGTGAGTTTTAGTACCTCTGAGAAGACATGCAGTTCAGATTTTTTCTTTAAAAAACTAGAGTCGAATTTTTAGAGGCTTTTCCATACAAAAAAGGGATATTTGTATTCCGTGCGCATCCTTAGCGATGCCGTGGGCATTGATTTTTCCGGCTAATCGATAAATGTTGAGACTACTGATGGTTGAGGAAATCCCTATTTCTTAGTAGTATAATAAAAGAAACGATAAATAAAGGTGTACTCTACACGAAAGGAGCGTACGATTTTGTGCTCAAACTGATCAAAAATGCAACTGAAAAATTCCCGTTTGATGAAACGCTCATACTTACTTGTGGACAGTCCGTCTTCACGAGCTGAGCGGACCACAGCACATATGCCATTCGTTCCTTTCTCTCGCAAACGCACTCCATGATGGTGGTCTTGTTCGAGTATGTAGCGTGCGAGTTTCATACTGTTATCTGTAAAACAACTGCAGTTGAGAGTACAGCTGATTAGCTTTGCTTACGATCACGTCCGCCCAACGTGTAGGTGGTCGTCCAAGGAGACGTTTGAATTCTCTTGGAGTCCACTCTACTGTTCTTTTCGTCCATCTGTCGTCTGTTCTTCTCATTATGTGACCGGCCCATCTATGTTTCGCTGCCGATGTATGTTCTCCTGGATCTCGAAGATGTGACAGATTTCGAAGGTCAGATGCTCGCATTCCGGCTAGATATTGAGAGTGCCGGTTATATTTCAGAAGACATCGCTCAAGCATTCTATGAGTAGTGCGAAGCATTCTTTACGTGGTTGAATTATCAACCCACGTCTCTGCAGCACAACAGAGTGCTGGGAAGACCGTAGAATGGAAAAGATGAGCGCGGACTTTCGCGTCCTTCAGTTGATCGGTGGCTTCTTTGAGGAGCCCGATTGCGGCCCAAGCTGCTCTCCTTCTTCTATCTTTTCTAGTTCTTCTTTCATGTTGTTTTCATGCTCGTTGATCGCTCAAGGTAAACGTATGAGGTGGTCTCTGCAATGAGAGAGCCATCCAATTCAATTTTTTCGCCTTCGCACTATGGGTTTTCATGAACTGGGTCTTCTTTCGATTTATGCGAAGTCCTATCTTTTTCCCCACTTCGTTGAGCTCGTTGATCATCACCTGTGCTTCGCTAGTACTTCTTGAGAAGATGACAATGTCGCCGGCAAAACGAAGGTTTGATGGAAATTTTCCATCAATACGTATGGCTTTCTCATCCCAATCGACTGAGTTTATTATCCACTGCAGTGCGGCACTGAACAGCTTTGGAGATGTTGTGTCGCCCTGTCGAACCCCTTTTCTTATGGGTATTGTAAGAGGTCGATGAAAAAGCTGAATTTTCGTAGTGCAGTTCCCATAGCAGTCGGACAGAGTTCTTATGTAGGACTGGTCCACTTGTTGGTCGACGAGCGCTGATAGGATTGCATTCGTTTCGACACTGTCAAACGCTTTCTCATAGTCCACAAAGGTTAGGACTAGAGGCAAGCATTATTCCCGACAAACTTTGATGACCTTGGACACGGTTTGGATGTGGTCCATGCAGCAAAATCCTTTTCGAAATCCTGCTTGCTCGACTTGTTGCGCCTCATCCAATGTCCTTGATATGCGCGAGAGGACAATCTTCGTGAAGAGCTTCCAGAGTACACTTAACAAGTATATGGGACGATAGTTACGAAGATCCCTTCGGTCTCCTTTCTTGTGCAGGATGACCGCGCGCGACGTCCTCCACTGGTCTGAGATTTTTCGTTTTGAAAGTAGCCTGTCATATGATTTGCGAGAAGTGCATGTGAATTGTGGCCTCCAGCTCTAAAGAAGTCGGCAGTGATATTATCGGGTCCTGGAGCTGTGCCTCTTTTCATGCTTTCTATCGCAACTCAAACCTCCGACGGAAGAATTCCGGGTGAGTTTTCTCCAGCGGGGATATTAGGCCCGGTACGGGGATTGTGGAACGGAAAAGTTCGTTCATCAGTGCTGACCTGACACCGAAACATTATAATAACACAGGTCCTGACGGCACTTTTTCAGACTGCTTCCAGTATTTTTCTCTGCTTGCACCGTTGTAGATCTTTCCGCAAAGTTCTTCTGCAACTGGCATTTATTTCCAGCCATGTTAAACGTGTTGCAGTAGGATCAAGCTTCAGTTTCCTTCTCTTTTCGAGCAACTCCTTAGTAATAATTGAGATGCGATCCGATCTTCTTGCTTGAGGAACTGAGGCGAATTCGGCAGAGCTTTTCAGTCCTTCGACAAGCAGCTCGTAGTCTTCGGTCAGGTCTTCTTTAATCTGCCAGTCACGTTTGGATAGGACTTCGTTCAGAATGTTCTCGTCGTATACAGCTAGACTTTTTCCTCGTGGTCGATGAAGAGAGTTCTTTTCCAGCTTGCGGTTGAATCGAACCTTCGCGCGAAGAAGGTGGTGATCGGAACCAGTACAGAATAACCGGACTACCGATGTGTCAAGTAGGCACCATCTTCTGTTTGTCAGAATGTGGTCGATCTCCGCATAAGTCATGCCGTTAGGAGACACCCATGTCCAGCGGCGGCTTTCTTTCTTCTGGAAAAACGAGTTCCTATGGAAGAGACCTGCTGCGTACAGGAGTCCTGCGAGACTGTTCCCATTCTCATTTCTTTCTCCTAATCCAAAATTTCCGATCCTGTATTCGCTCTCGTTGGCCTTTGCTATTCTGGCGTTGAAGTCTCCGACAACAAATTTATGATACGCTTTACCTTTTCGAATGACTTTCTCCAAACGATAGTAGAACGCATTTAATTCGTACTCATCAGCTGCGTCGGTCGCTGATTAGCAGTTGGTGATAGTGATCTTCTTATGATGTGACAGCTGAAGATGGAGGACGGCTATGCGAGGGGAAAGGGTCACGCATGAGTCGACGAGATGGACAATGGACGGTTGAACGACAAAGCCCACACCACCGACATTTCGTGACGGGACCTTTTCTCCACGGATCACAAGGGTCCCGTTGTTTAGTTGGCGTATGTTGGTCTTCTTGATTTTTGTTTCTTGTAATGCGATCACATGAAATTTAATGGTATCTGCGGTTACAAGAAGGGTGTGAAGATCGGCGTCTGTGGAGAATGTTTTGGTATTATACGTGCATAGTAAGAAACAATCTCCATGGCGTGTCGTGCGTGTGTTCGTCAGATCCGGTTCCAATGACGTCCTGCGTAACCCGAGATTTCTTGGCCTCTCATCGATCGTCTCACCGTCTGACGTCATAGACGGGAGCACCCAGTGTGCGGGGTACTGAGCCTGGCCTATTGCTGGTCGTGCAACTTGGTCCTCTCTGGAGTCCTGACGTAACCTTGCAAGGGCGTATCCAGGTCTTCACCGTGATGTGGATCGGAGGGAGGTGTGTTTTCGGCGACGAATCCTTCGCTCGGTCTTCGTACTAGGTGATTCGGAGAGATTTTAAAATCTAAATCGGAAACGAAAGTAGTAATGTAGAAGTAGCTGACCGCTCAAGGACGATGTAGAAGCCCAATCCACTTATAAATAGGGTTAAAGTTCGATAGATATCAGAGAGTCGCTCAGTGTGTGACTTCATGGGGAACACGGAAGGATGTACCGCAAAATCGCCTCTGAAGATAAAAAGGTTAATAGATTCGCTTATTAAGAAATTAATCTAAGCTAACCAGAAGGATGCTGGGATATGAGTAGAGCCGATCGACGGTTATCCATCGCGGGTTCGAAAGCCGGCTAAGGCTCCTTGTTTTGCCCATATCTCGGTAGCCTTGCGGTTGTATATCACATAGTGCTCTGCCATGAAAAAAGAATAGGTAGTGAATAAGAGTTAAAACACCGCGTCATGAGACTGCAATTTAAGTTAAATTGCTTAGCCTATTGGTCTGAAATGTTTACTAATTCGTTAGTATAGACTATTTATACTTTTGCGCTAAATATATTGATCTCTATAACCCTATGAAGCTCCTAAATAAAGTAATTCCAAACATCTTTTTTAAAAAAAATGTCGATAGCTGCCGCTTCTTCCTACACCAAAAATTACACTTTACTGAGCTAAAGTTTAGTATCTGTTATCATCATGTTTTCATTTCTACAAATTCTTTGCGTCGTTCAAGCCCACTTATTTTTGATTTTTTATCCCTCAGTTTTCCAGCAATTCAAAAGTTCTCCAAATTACCAAGTAGGAACTTCCTTCTTGAGAACGTTCAAGTGCAGGTTTTTTTAAAAGATGTGTTAAAGTTGGTTTAGGTCTTCGTTGTAGTTGTTTTCTAGTCCCACTCGTAACAGCATGGCTCTGAGGAAGGCGAAATCGCCAAAACGTCAGCAATCGACCAATAACACCACTAGCAACGACAACAACAAAAACAACGACAACGAAAACCAATACCAACCTCGCATCTGCCCAAAAAGATCAGTTTATAAAAGGATAAAGGATAAAGATCTCGACATTGATCAATTCCTGAGGGTGGCGCCATGCATTCGACTTCTATGGAATCCACAGCTATGGACTGTCATCAAGCATTGTTTCAAGGTGGTTAAATGCATATCTGGCCTTTACAATGACTCGCGGCAGCCTACCGTTGTATCGAACCACTGTTTCTATCCTCTCAGACAAGTTTGGCATCAATTTGCCGACCTCGGAGGGATGGAAGGCTTAATGGGCCGTGGGCGCGGGATCGATTCCACTTGTGTGTTGGAGGGCTCCTCCGGCCAATGCGGCAACACGTGTCATTGATCAGTTTATAGGATCGTATAAATAAAATAATTCATTATGAGCAAATAGAGGAACTAACGTTGACTTAGAGAGTGACATGGTTTTCGTGCCCGGCAAAAATGTGAAGTTTATTTTCATCTTTTCTCGACTTTTTTTATTCCTAGTAAAAGAAAACCATTGTAGAAGCGTTAGGGTTTTTATTAAATAAAAGCGATAGGTATGGTTTCGGAATAATAATTAGAAAAAAGAATTGATGTTGAATTTTGGCAGCTATCAGGAGGAAAACTGAAAAGACCTTAAGCTTTCATTTCGTTTACAGTACTTTAAAGTCCGAATGTTTACAGTTCTCTTCAGTTGTCCAAAGCCACCAAAAACTTCATTATAGAAAATCATCTAAATCAAATTGCCATCGAAATCTGGTGAAAGCAAACAATTCTAATTAAAAATCAGTGATGGTTAAAATTCTTCTACAGCTTCCTACTAGAAAAATTTTGAGTTCAATGCCGATTTGGGCTCCCCAGGTCAATCCCGTTGACAGGTGGTTGGTGATGGCAAAAAATCGATAGAACTAGCTGAGAGACAGGCGAAACGAAGGAGCCGCATGGTGTGGTGGTGAACGCGTTACTCCCCGGAAAAGACAATAGGGCGTTCGTTTCCCACCACCTACGGTCCGGAGTTTTGCAAATATCTCAGCATTACAGTAGCTATATTTCGCAAAATATCCTGCCGTTAAAAGGAATAGGCAGCAAATAAAAAGGGTTAAAATTTTGAGTGCTGGAATTTTAGGCGCACACTGGGGTCCGGCATTTTTGCCGTGGCATCGTGAATTCCTTCGCCAATTCGAAGTTGCTCTACAGAGGGAGATGCCATCAGTTTCCTTACCATACTGGGATTCCACTCTCGATGAAGGTTTGTGTCATAACAGCTTTAGAAACCTTTTTTAAATGTCTTTTGTCTCGAAGTTCTCGAGTTCCCCTTCCACTTCAAATCATCTTCTTCAATATTTGGATGGCCTGGCCCGTCTTCATTATAATTATTATAATGCATGCTTCTACATATTTTCTATCTATTGGTATTCTGCTGACTAGATAAACATTTTTCCGCGGAAACCTTGAAATATGATGATGGGCATTCCTTTCTGGTAGCAACGAAAAGACGTTTGTCGTGTTTGTCGTTGATCATCAGAAAAGCACACCATGGTTCTGCCATGGTCTCTGATATATCATAAGTTTACTCTTAGCCGATGGACTTTTGAATGGAACTATCGAACTCGTTCTTAACTTCGATAATCCTGTCATGAAAATGGCGCCAGGTACAGGCAGTTTATCAGCATGCACGTGAATATTTTTAGTACCCTTTAGGATATTGTAGTGTTTACCAATCCCTACAACTTTTCTGCAGCAATAATTAGCACTGGTCACCGGTTGAATTCCATTTAGTACTTGGGAACCCCTTTAACTTCAGAACAAAGTGGCGATTAGCTAAGAGACGGTTTTAGCGCTCTTCGTACATCAAACTCTAAACGCTGAAAGAAAACGAATCTGTGACCTCACGGACATCATCAGGCATCTTGTTCAATACCGGCTTTTCATGGCGTTCGTGTGGTGGCCATTTGACCGGTTTGTGGTTGATGGTCGTCGTAGACGACCCGTCGTCGCCATGAAGTTGATGATACGCACCGGATCGGCTCCCTATGGCCACCCTAACCCGTTCTCGACGGCCGCTCAACTCTTGCACACTGTTGGGTCGAAGATGCTTTCTCTTCGACTTACAACATGGTGGTTCAAGAATCAAAAATTGTCATTCATGAAAAGAACAAGTACTCTGGCAGCAGATAAGCACGCAGAAAATGATTAATGGAAAAAAGGATAACGTTCTTGGCACCGACCAGCCTCTGAGGAATGTTTCATGCATTCAACTTCATTTTGCATTGTTAGAGGAGATTGAATGCATATCTGGTGTATACTATGACTTGGGTGGCCTACTGATTTATTGAGTCAGTGTTGCTATGCTCCCAGAAAAGTCTAGCCTCATTCTGCCGATCCCGAAGGGTTGGAGGGCTTCGTGTGCCTGGGGCACGGGATAAAACTCATGAGTATTGCTGGACTCCTCTAACCACTGCGCTACGCGCCCCTTGAGGCAACTTTATTTTTTAACGAGCACTTTATCGTTTTATCTATAATAATCAGTGACGAGACATTTTTTTCTAAAATAGAGATCTATAACGCGCTCCCGTGGTGATTATCACTGTTAATCTGCTAAACCTTCCATTTTTTTTTGGTGGCTTCAAACTTTTACCAGGTATTAGTTTCTGATTCGGATTGAGCCTTCCTTATTCTCTACTAGCATGTAAATTTACGAAGAGTTTTTCTTTCAGAAAGTCTCATTCCAATCAGAGAGTAGGAGAATGCTCAGACCGAGGCACTTGAGAACGCCCTTGAATGGGTTAGAGCTGTCGGCTAATGACAAGAATCGCTTCTATCCTGGAAGAGTTTTTGTCCCAAAGCAGAAAACCTTTTTTCGATTTCCAAAAGGTGACTAGGTTGAAGGTCCACAAGCGCGTTAACACGGATATCCAGTAAAACGATAGAGAACGACGCTCAACCAGAGTGTATCATGTCAGTGAAGGAGGAAAGCGGCAGATTCTTGAACAACAGTCAAATCCACTGAGGAATATCGACATGGGTGCAGTCCCGAGATAAAGAAACTTTTGGGGTTTGTGCTCAATGTGAGGATTGTTTTCATGTTAGATTTTTATGAAACCAGTGACTGTTTTTATTCTTTCGCAGTCTGCTTGTTTTTGTAGCCCTTCGAATTATCCTTTTTTGCTCCATCCACGAGATTTCTCTTCATTCAGTCACTTTTACAGTATTTCACACATCACTCACAGCAGACAACTTAAATTTTTTGCTCACCACGAACTTGTTTCCATTAAATTACATCAAACTGATTTCGATAACAATTAGATCATTAGAATTACAAATTGCACAACCAACTGAGGCAACCAGTTATCAAATTGCATTGACGTAGCCACTGTGAGTGGTTGCTAGTGGTTCCAAATTACATGTTAGTTTACTAAAAGTCCTTCGTAAATTTTTTCGAGTAAGTTTCACAGAAGGGCGTGTGTGGCGAAGTGGTCGGAGACGCTCTACAACACACACATAGAATCGATCGCTGCGCCCATAGCCTGTCAAGCCTTCCATCCCTCCTGGGTCGGTAGACTGATACCAGATTTGTCTGGGAGGATTGCAGAACTGGCTCAATACATCGGTAGGCCGCCGCGAGTCATTTTCATTTCAGTCATTAAAGGCCAGATGTGCATCCAATCACTTCCAAACGATGCTTAATAATGTCGAATGCATGGCGCATCTCTCAGGGATTGATCAATGCCGAGAGCTTTATCCTTTATTTTTATCCCTTAAGTTTCACAGCAAACGGGGTAGTACTTTCACTAATGGGTCACATTTTTTAGGTCAAATAAACTTCGTGATAGGAAAAATGGAGTAGGTCTACGCATATTACTATTAATAGCAAGAATTCTTATTATTATTACTGTTCAAGACCCGCGTGGTGTTGTGGTGAACGCACTAGCTCCCTGAAAGGGTAATAGCGCGTTTGTTCCCTACCGAAGACACCTGCTGCTCGAAATATTGCAAATATCTCAGCATCATTGTAATTACTACTATTATTGTTACTGTCACCGACTCGTATGACTATCGTCAACTTTGCAGCCACGCTTTACTCATTTATCATTTATTCGTTTCGTTTCACATCATTGATTGATATTCTCACACGAATCAAAGAATGAGTGCTGGGCGAATGAGATTTCTCTAGCACCATGATAGCCTTCCATATAGAGTTCAAACAAACTTACGTGTTTCTGCAATGTATATTTATTTAATCAGTAACCCAAGCGGTATGGTTGGTGGTACGCTGCGATGCACATGGTCTTCGGTTCGATCCCGTTAACAGATTTAATAAGCCAATCCTTAGTAGATTTTAGTAGTAGTTAGTCTAGTGAATTAGCATGTAATTGGATTCATTGTTTCCCATCTCGTTTCAGGACTTCCTGATCCATCAGACAGTGTAATGTGGAGCGATGAACTTCTCGGAAACGGTAACGGCTATGTGAAGACAGGACCGTTTCAGAATTGGGACACAAACGTACTGATGCCGTTGAGTCGAATTCCAGTGAAGAAATTGTACAGGTTTGTTAGAGAGCGATTACTTTTCAGTTACCAAAATGAATGGGAGACCTTTATGCTCCATAAAATGAGATATAAAAATTAACCACGTGAATTTCCTCGTTAGTCGACTTCACAGTAAACAACACTCTTAGTCGTTTACGATCCTTTGTTAACGACGTTCGACTCCTGAGGAAAACGAGGGCTATCCATGATGTGATGGGGCGTACAAGATGGTTTGTGATGGTCATCATCTTAGCGAAAATATGCGGGTATGCATTACTTTTCATTGGTGACTTTTTTTAAAAAAACTAACCGTTCACATCAGGGAAGAAAGCCTTCGTTAGAAAAAGGAACTGCAATTAGAAAAGTTCAAAAACTTCTTTAAAGTGGCTGTAAAAATTCTTTTTGAAGAATAGTAAAATAAATCGTAGCATTCAAGAAAAACGGAAAATTTCGCATCTTTCTGATGTGTTAATACACCCTATATTTTAACTTATTATTTACTGCCTATTCTTTCTAATGGCAGGGTATGTTGAGAAATATAACTTCAATGATGCTGAAATATTTGCAAAACACCGGATCGCAAGTGTCTGCGGTGGCGAACGAGCGTGCTATTATCTTTTCCGGGGCTAACGCGTTCACCACCACACCACGCGGATCCTTCGTTTCGCCTGTCTCTCAGCTAGTTCTGTCGATCTTTTGCCATCAGCAATCATCCGTCAGCGGGATTGATCTGGGGAGTCCAAAATGGCATTGGACCCAGTCAAGCTGAGGCTGTAGTTGTAATCGCAATTTTAATCGCCGGAGTTTTGTAAATATCCCAGAATCATTGAAGTAATATCTCACAACCTACATTCCTCACATTTTTTCAATCATACGATCTTCGCCTATCGCTTCTTGCCTTTCTTTTCGGATATTCTTTGTAATTTTCACAGTTATCTCATACCTATTTCCCGCAATCTGTCATGTTAACGTTGAAAGGTTCTTTATTGATAGACATTACAATGTGGATGAAAAATTGAACATGTGCTTAAACGTACATTACTGTTGGAATTTACTTGTTAAGAAGATATTTGGCGTGTGATGGAATTTTCGGTTCATTTTCTACTCTCCTTCTACTCTGAGACTTTGAATGTAACCCCTTTGTCACCTTAAATTTAATAACTGTTTGACTAAACTGATTCTCTGAGCCATTTTTCCTCTATCTTCATTGCCTTTTTTTTTCTGAAAAAAAGACGAAGAAACAGAATTTATGGTGAACGTAGTAGTTTTTACATCTTACATACCCTTAACTTCGTATCTATTAAAATCGAATCCTTTCAGATCAACTGGCGGTAGAGAACAGGACCGTCTGATGAGTCCGAGTGATGTTGAATGGATCATATCCAGGAAAAATTACAGGTAAACTGGATCGTTTATGTTCTTTTATAGGTTTAGGCCAGTAAAAGTTTTAGAAAACGTCCGTTGGTTGGTAAGAAAAAGTTTGTATAAAAACTTTTATTCGGCTAACCCTTCCGCGCCTCCGTCCTTCCCAGAGCCTCGTTGTTCCGAGCCAATGGTCCACAGCCGTTCGTTCTTGCGGTTTGGTGTCGCTGTCGCATTGAAAAGAATACAATAGTAGGAGCGCCGCTGGAATGAGGAACTTTCCGGACACAGTGCGCTCTTTAGCAGTTTGTACGCATCCGCTGGCACGTAGCGTTACAAATAATGTCTTGAAAACTGACATTGCCCGCCAAATTGGAGATCATATTGGGTGGCGGGAATCTACAAACATCTGTCCTGTATAATAGAGCATCGCAGAGGGAAGTTTCCCATTCTAGCTGTGCTCCTTCTACTGGGTTTGACTCTATGCGACAAGGAATGTCCACACCGCGACAACGAACAGCTGTGGACCATCGCCTCTGGTCAACGCAGCTCAGAAAGGAAACGGCACGGAACTGTTAACCGCATAAAAATTTTTATACCAACACTGTATCAGCTTTATAGTGCGAAACATTTTTGACTACTGTTAAAGAGATTTAACGGAAGTTGGTTTTTAAAATACTGATGTGAAAGAATTTGAACCAAGCTTAATTCGCATTGACTGCTTAATTAAGAATAAGCATTCTGACTAGTCCCCGGTAAATCCGATCAACGATGTGAAGTTCCAAGAAGACTCCGTCACCGTCAAAAGTCTGCTCAAATAATCCGCAAAGAGCCAACAAATTTTCATATCCCGAATGAATGGAGTAGAGTTGTGGCTGTTACATCGTCTTCGAACGATCGAATTCTATGCAACTACAGGAATTGCTGTTATTTCGGAAAAATCCTAGTCACAAGGCAGCATACTTTCCACCACTCCACAAAAGGCCCGTTGCTTCCTCAGGTGATCACACCCAACCTCGAATTTACTAAAAAAAAATTATGCTTAAGTAGCTTGTTGCTTAAGAAAGTCCTTCTATACTTTTACTTCTCAGTACTTGGTACGCTTCTGGAAAGTCCTTCTTTATATCGTCTAATTGCAAGTGGACTTGAATGTTTTGAACCATCGCTTATTACAAAAAACTTCGCTAAATAGTCAACTAAGTGTTGAAGTAAGCTGGTTGTAAACCTAAATGGAATGTATTTCAATGGTTTTTCTAGAATTTACGGTTTTTCTTTTTAGTCAACTTACATTTTGTCACGACAAAACGTTCGAAAGTATGCATGGATTGAGTCATGTATGGGTCGGTGGTTTCATGTTCGTCATAAGGTGAGTAGTCATCAGTTTCATCTACCGCTTCATGTCGTTGTAAAAGAGAGCTCCCTTCTCATCAACTGGTTATCCATTTTTTAAGGGATCCGTTGAAATAGATCTTTTTCATACTAGGCCTAAAACGTTGGAAGGATTATATTTTTCTCAAACAATAACAGTGCTTCTCTGTCTTCTATTACTTTGTTCCTAACCTTCTTTCTCCACTTCACTTTCATTTCCTGCCTTCATTTTCCACTTCGTTATCCTCCTTCTGCCCTCTTTCTTCTTGCTTCTTTCCAATTTATTAACCAGATCCATAGGTCGTCCTTTCTGATTTAGAGTGAGTCCGAATGATCCTATGTTCTATCTTCATCATGCTTTCGTCGACTATCTATGGGAGCAGTTTAGAAAAAAACAACAAAGCCGAGAGCAACGAGAAACCCAATGGGCCCAGGCAAGCATTCTTCTGTGACATTTATCCTCATGAAACCAGCCTTCATATCTCTTACCCTGCTTTTTCCTCTGTTTCATCGCTCGAAATCAAGACAGGGCTCATATTTGTATCGTCTGTCGAATAAACAATTGTTTAAAAGTTGTAATTGTTTTATAATTCGGTCCCTAGAAAGGTTAGGTATTTTTTGAAATTCTACTAATAAACAATTTATTGTTTAGCAATAGAATTTCTGAGGAGAAAGCTTCAATTTCGTTTAGGATACGTGCAACGAATTACATGGATACGATGAGCAGATGAAGCCGTTTCGCCTACAGAATCGTGACGGGCTCAGTAATCAGTACACTGATGAGTGGTGAGCATTAACTTAATCAATACCGAGGACGTGAACCAGAATCGTAGCATTTTTTCCGTTCACCACCTATGCAGGTATGACTACGAACCAGTACGGCACTGTACGTCGATGATACCTGAATGCGATTCACCGTACTACTGGTGTGATACGAAATCGTGGCGGTGCCGAAGCAAGGTGCATCAGCTTATTAGCTAGTTATTGGTTTTTTATACTGTAGAACTTTTTGCTTTTTATTGTTATTATTAGTGGAGCATGCAGCTCAGCAGTCTGAAGTGCTATTCAACACACACTTGGTCGTTGGTTCAATCTCACACACTAGGCGACCCACACCTCCCATCCTCAGTTTGGGTTCGGAAAATTGTTACACAGATTTACTATATAGTAGTTTACAGTGAGTCATTTCATAGGCCAAATTCGCATTTAACCACTTCACTTGGGCTATGAATGGTGTCAAATACATGGTGCATCTTCATACATTGATCGACAAAGTCGAACACTTCCAAAACCGTGCTAAAAATCATAACAATAGTTCTGATTGGTTAAATTTAGGTCGTTCTAGGAGGTAACTGCACGGGATTCGAAGGTACGGGGATTTGTTACAACTCGGTTTGTCAGCAGGTAAGATAGAGAGAACTGTTTTTCATCTTTCCTTTGTATTCATAGATCGTCGGTCATCATAATTCACAAGGCAGTTCATTTCCTATCATAAGAATTCGTAACTCTTCCATTAGATTTCGAAAGTCCTGTGGCTGTATCACATTTAAGGGTTTCAAGCCAGCCAAAAATATAATAAGTGCATTTACACCATGTCGTTTAATTATGACTGCAGAGACTTAAACCATAGTTCTTACAAGTAGATTATAAGTGATAACATCAACTGAACAAAGGATCGCTCTAAATGTGTCGTTTTCTTTTCCAGCAATTGCGAGGTTGTTATTCAGCCCGCGTTTATTACCTTACAAGAGGAACACATACAACACAACGGTAGCTCACCATTTCAGCAGAATCGCCTTCTTCAGATCCTGGAGGGGTACACTGATGCGCAACTTAGTAGGTCAAACGCTTTAACAGCACAAACAAGAAGATGAAAATCTGAACGATAAATGCAGGGTCAACGGCTTCTCGAAAAACCCGCCGATTTTTACCTGCCTTCCACCGAGGAAGAACAGCCGCTTAG